>JAWRVF010001836.1:0-39759 GCA_036785485.1 Physcomitrellopsis africana | reverse complement strand
AACTTAACCACACAAGCTTCTTTGGCTTGGCAGTGAAGGATGTAGTTCTTTCTCTTTTATCTCTAATCTAAACTTAATTGTTTTTTCTACTTATTAGATTTTTTTTTCTATTTTATCTTAGATCTACTTTACCTTTATTCTCTTCTATTTTAGATCTAAACTTAAATATTGTGGGCTGAAATTAGAAGAGAAGTTGGTAGAAAAATAGTAATAAGAAGATAGAATAGAAATTTACTTCAAAAAGTGAGATTCCTTCAAATTAATCCAAAAGAAAGGATTGAAGAGGTGGAAAGACATGGCTGAGGTGTCTCTTTGACCAAGGGAAGAAGGAAGACCAGGCCGGGAGGACAAGAAGGGGGTCGTGAAGAAGAAGAGAGGTTCTTTTTTGGAGAGATAGGGTTTCCTTTTGATAGGCAGTAGACGTTTTTGTGTGTAGAAGAAGGTTAGAGAGGATTTTAAGTGTAATTTTTTGTGGGTTTGTAGTAGACAAGATAAGAAACATATAGAAATAATTTTCATATCTTTTGGTTAAGTATCAAGGGAGATATGAGTCGTCAAAGTTGCAAGTGTTTAAGACTAGGGCAGTGAGGTTTACTAAATTTCGGGCCTTGGCTCTTGAGAACCATTTGGACTTTAGAGGCAAATTTTATTGGGATTTTTTTTCTTATAGAGTTTACTACTTTGAATCAAAATCTTAAGTCAATATGATCTTTGAGCAAAGAGTTATGAGTGAAATTGTAACTAGATGTAGGTGAAAAGAAAAATAGAGTGAAAGCAGAATTGGGGTTTGTATGGGCAGAGTGTGTGTGTGGGTTTTTTTTGGTATGAATGGAGTTAGGGAGTGAATTTGAGTGTGAAATTTGATAGACGTGATCTAAGCAAGTTAAGAAAGAGATGAGAGTAAGTTTGATACTCATTTATCTTATGAAAAAAATGTTATGCTCTTTCAAAGTGATAGGGGTCTATCTCTAAGTCAGTGAAGTTTGGGGGAGCATATCTTTGTGATCAAAGTAGCATTTTGAGTAAAATTTATTGGGGTTTGTAGATATATGAGTCTATTAAGTTGTGTAAAAAACTGATTGCTATTGGAGTTATGTTTAAAGAATTATGAGGAAATTTGTAGTCGGATCCAGAGTTGGTAGAAGACAGAATTAAAGGAGAAGGGTAGAGTCTATAACTCTATTTTCAAGAGGAGTTTTGGAGCAAAAATTGGAGGATGTTTACAACATAAAGCAAGAAACAAGCCTACCAAATTTCAATACTTGGGGTTTTGATAATGAGGAGCAATGAAGGTGTGAAGCAAAGGGGGTCCAGAATCAAAAGCAGCATGGAGGGGTTTCTTTGACAACATGGTTCTCTCTAACGACATGAGCTATAATCAAAAGGATTATGGGGTTTGCTTCCTTACTTCCTTAAGTACTTTGTGTTCAAATTTTGCTTCAATTGATATGATATCCTAGGATTTATGGGCAAATTTGAAGGCGGGTTTTTAAAGGCAGAATATGGCAAGATTAATAAAGTATGTTTTTATGTAAAATCTTCAGTTTTATGAACTTTATGAATCTCTTCTTGCACTTAAGAAACGAGAGGCACAAAAGATCCACTGTTTCTTAGGGCTAAGACTCTCACCACGATAGCGGGTGAATAAAGTTTTGAAGGGTTTTTGTGGAAATTTGAACCCTTTTTGTACAAACTTACTTGAATACAAGAGGGTTTATATGTATAACTTCTCTTTTGTGAGATTGTTGTATTATTTGTCCTTTTTATTAAGGAAAAATCACCTGTTGGATTTTTACCATCAAGTTTCAAATAAACTCTCCATAGCCAGGTACCTAGTGTATTCCCAAATAGAAGACCACGTCATACAACAATGGATCTTTCAAATTCAAGTTCATATGATTCTATATTCATGATTATAGATCATTTCACCAAGATGGCACATTTTGTACCATGTACAAAATCTATTACAGGTGAAGAAATAGCTAAACTCTTCCTTGACAATATCTATCGCTATCATGGATTATTAAAGAATATTATATCAGATAGAGCGATGCAATTTGTGTCAAGATTTTAAAGAATGCTTTTAAAGATTTTAAAGGTGGACATAAAGCTATCTTCAATTTTCTATTTTCAAACTAATGGACAAATGAAGAGTATAAACTAAGTCTTGGAGCAATATTTGAGGTGTACCATCAACTACCAACAAGATGATTGGATAATTTTTTTTATCATTGACAGAGTTTGTTTATAATAATATAATATATTCTTCTATGCAATAAACACCTTTCTTTTCTAATTATGGTTACCACCCACAACTTGATACTTTTGATTTTTCAAAAGTTGATAATCCAGCAGTAGAAGATTTGGCAAATCGTTTGTCAGAGGTACATGCAATAATGAAGGTGCAATTAAAAGAAGCTCAAGAACGACAAAAAATAAATATAGATGCATATTGTAAGGAAAAATCACAATTCAACATGGGAGACAAGCTATGATTACTTTGTCACAATATCAAGACTACTCGTCTTTGTGATAAGTTGGACTATCATAGGCTTGGATCTTTTCCTATTTTTCAATAAATCAATCTAGTTGCATATTGATTATATCTATTAGAGTCCATGAAGATCCATCATGTATTCCACATGTTTCTTCTTGAATCATACAAGATAGTGAACATACCAAGAAGAAGACAGGTGCCACCTTCCTTTATAGATATAGACAATAATGAAGAATTTGAAGTAGAAAAAATCTTAGATTCCAAGCAACGCCAAAATAGATTGAAATATCTTGTTCATTGGCACGGATACAATATTAGTGAACGTATATAGGAATCAATAAAAAATCTTATAAATACAATAAAAAAAGTAGAAGCTTTTTATCAACAACATCCATTAAAACTAAGATGAGGACCTTTTCTATAAAAAAAATATGATCTAGGTAAGATAACATTCGACTTTCTATCCTTGTTTGTAGCTTCTTTGTATTTGTGATATTAAAGAGATAGAGAACCAACAACCAATGGATTCAAGTCAAGAACCTTTGTTTGCTGATTTATCGAACGAGATATTATAACTATCACAACCTTCAAGACGACGAAATAGAGATGAAGACACTCAAAAATGACATGTTCTTCCTTGGATTGATGGCAAAATATAATATGTTTGGTATCACGACTTTGGAAGAGACTCTCAATGTTTGGTGATATTTTTAGAGGTAGGAACTACTCACGATGGTGTTCTTAATATTTTCTTTGAAGGCAGTTATGAAGGCTTCAACAATGATCAAATAACAAGGTAGTCCTCTTGCCTTGATATAGGATATTATCAATGGCTGAAAGGACCTATCAGTTACCTTCAAAGAGAACAAAGATTAGAGTATGTGGCAAGCATAATTCGACGCTGTCGTAATACGTGTAATTTTGCTCGAAAATGCTCCGGGCATCTAGTTGTGGAAGATAAAAAGGAAATAAATAATAACAAGATCCTAACAACTCTAATAGAATTCTAAAAAACTTCTATTAAACCTTAACAATATTAATCAAACTTTGATCCAATCTTAAAGAAATTACAAAAGAAGAATAAATGAATCATACATTAATCATAAAAAAAAATAACATATAAAATAATAAATTTAAAAAATACTAAAAATAGAAATCTTAAAATCCTAAGTCATATCTTGGTCAAATCCTAGTCAAATCCTAGTCAAAATCTAAGTCAAATCTTAAGTCAAATCCTAGATCAAACCCTATTCAAACTATAAATCAAATCCTAAGTCAAATCCTAAGTCAAACCTTGGTCAAATCCTAATCAAACTTTAGTCAAAACCTAAGTCAAATCCTAAGTCAAATTCTAAGTCAAATCCTAATTAAACCCTAACCCTAATCAAATCCTAAATCTTAAATCAAACCTTAAATCAAATCCTACATCCTAAATCAAACCTTAAATCAAACTCTGGTCAAATCTTAGTCAAATCTTAGGTCAAATCCTAAGTCAAATCTTAGGTCAAATCCTATTCAAATCATAGATCAAATCCTAAGTCAAATCCTAAGTCAAACCCTAGTGAAGACCTAAATCAAACCCTAAGTCAAATCCTAGTCAAACCCTAGTCAAATCCTAAATCAAACTCCAAATTTTAAATCAAATTCTAAATCCTAAAGCAAATCCTAAATAAATCCTAAATCCTAAATCAAATCCTAAATCCTAAACCAAATTTTTAATAAATTCTAAATCCTAAACTAAATCCTAAACAAATCTTAAACCAAATTCTAACCAATTTAAATCAACCCTAGGAAAAATTAGAACCTCAATATCTATTGATTAGACAGTTGATCTTACTTAAAACTTTGTATACCTTTCAATTTCTTAGTCAACAACAAGCACAACAAATTTGAAGGAAATTGAACTTACCAAATGGAAGAAAAACCCTAAAACCTTCTCAGGTGTTGGCCGACCTCCTTCTCCAACCTTGATGCTGATCTTCCAGTGTTGATTTCTTCCTTCTTTATTGTTCAATCAGTCTCAAATCACTAATGTATATAGGAAAATAAGTCTACTATCCATACAAATAAAGTTTACTCCAATCCAACTAGCAAATTGCTCAAGATCTCAAAAACCTTGTTTGACCCTCAAAACTTAATTTCCGTGACTTTGACCCACTTAAATCCCAATTACGTACAACTAAACTATTAGATTTAGCTCAAATTCATAGTACACATTAACAACAATAATAACCAAAAATTCACAAATTTTCAGCTATGGATCTGCTACAAAACTTTTGGAATTGCCTAAAACATCAACCCTATTTTATTTCACAAAATCCCAAGTTGCCCAAAACAAGACTGACTTTGCAAAGCTATTTTAAAGTCATTTCTTCTCCAAATCACTTGAAACCAACTCCTATACCAAATCTCTTAAGTCCACTCTCTAATTCCAATCTTCAATCTACAAAAACCTCTTGAATCTGTAGTAGGCATGTGGTTTTGTGCCCCAGGGTCTGATTTCAATCCCAGCTCATAACCGATCCTTTCTGGGTATCTATTTTGAGATTTTTGTGGTAAATTTTTTTGAAACCTCTTCTTAACTCCCTCCTATATATGCCTATATTATTTTATTTCTCAATCTACTAAGTTTTGCCTTATTTATGGCTCTATAAAGTAAATTGAAGCTCATTTGTAAAAAAGGCAACATTAACTTTCATTAGTTTTAGTCCCTTTTTACTATTATCTATTTTTATAAGATAATTTGCTACAATATTTTGAACTAAGATCTTCTATAATATATTATTTTTACACTCTTTCATCTAATAGTCATGTTACATCACGACAACACATTCTGAACTTTCTCAATATGTAATCATTGCTCCTTGTGGAACTTGCCCCTAGAAGGGGGGATAATGTCATGGACATAAGATTTACTCAAATAATTATCTAATTAATATAGATCAGTAGAAGTAGGTAAAACAAATTGATTTGATAATATCTAATAGAGAAGCTTCCTAGAAGCTTCATAGATACGGAATCACCTTTATATATGTCTATAGATGATTGGTAGGTTAGAAACTTGGTCAAAAAGTTAGCCACATGGCGCACATGTTGGTAGCTTGAGGAATAAGCTAGCCATGTATTGCACATGTTAGTAGCTTGTAGAACAAGCCAAATACATGGCACACATGTGAAAAACTTGTTGTGCAAGTTTGATATGTATCTTACAAATTAGACATATATAAGAGGTTGTATAGAATACCGCCATGTAGCTCTTAGATAGATAATATAAATAAAGACAAGAATGAAGCCTTCTTCACTCTTGTCAATTCTTTTCTTGCTTCTAGTCTAATTATAAGAGTCTATAGTTTTCTTATCTTGTGGCAATAGCCATTTTAATTTCTTTTAATATACATACTTCCTTACTTCTATTTTATTATACTTATTAATAGAAATTTCATATATTTATTTGCTTTCATCGAGTTCTTGTTCTTGACAGGGATGCAATTTGTATCAAGATTTTGGAGGATCTTTTTTAAAATACTGAAGGTGGATATAAAACTATCTTTAGCTTTCTATCCTCAAATTGATAGATAAACAAAATAAGTAAATCAAGTTTTGGAGCAATATTTGAGATGTACCATCAAGTATCATTAAGATAATTAGATAATTCTTTTGCCATTGGTAAATTTTTTTTATAATAATTTAGTATATTTATCTATTTAATAAACTTTATTTTTTACAAATTATAATTATCATCTATGATTTGATACTTTTGACTTTTCAAAGGCTGATAATTCTATGATGGAAGATTTAGCAAATTGATTGTCAGATCTATATGCAACAATGAAGGCACAATTAAAAGAAGCTCAAGAACAACAAAAGATCAATGAAAATGTCTATCATAAGGAATAGCCTCAATTCCATGTAGGTGATAAGATATGGTTACTTTGTTGTAATATTAAGATTAATTATCCTTGTGATAAGTTGGATTATTGTAGGCTTGGACCATTTTTAATTTTTTAATAGATTAATTTAATTGCCTATCAATTATATGTACCAAAACCTATGAAGATCTATCATATATTCCATGTGTCATTGCTTGAGCCATACAAGATAATAAATATACAAGGAAGAAGATAAATGCCACCGCCTCCTATAAAAGTGGATAACAATGAAGAATTTGAGGTGGAAGAGGTCTTAGATTTAAGACGGCATCAAAATCGCTTGAAATATCTTGTACATTGGTGGGATGTTGTAGTAGGGAGAATTTTCCTTAAGAAAAATCCGAGCTTTTGGTTGCTATTAATTACGCAACCAAGATCTAAGTATAACAAAACTTCCAAATTTATATAAAAGTCTCTTTTATAGAGCTATTATACCCAATATATAAGTCTTATTTTATTAAAACACTCAAAGTATAACAAAATACTCTAAAACCTTCATTCACCCGTAGAAAGGATTTTTTTTTCAAATTTCAACAATCCATAACTTTTAATCCAACTGTTCAAATGTATTCAAAATATATTGTAAAGTATTGATATATTTTTAAAAACTAATATTACAAATTTTAATTGTTGATTCATTATCAATCTTTAGATATTGTCAAAATCCTAGTAGTAGCTTTAAATCCTTGTTTACAAACACCCATATATTAAATTCTTTATATCTCATAATTGAAAGGTTTAAATACTATGAAACTTTAATAAGTAGCTTTTCAACATAATAATACATCTTTTAAAAAAAATTTAAACAAAAATTCATTCAAAAGCTTAAGGTATGGTAAAAACTATCACTATCAATAAAATGGCCTACTTACTACCTTAGAATTCGATCTGCTATCTTTGACTCTTAATATCTCCTTCTTTAGAACTTAAAATATAAAAATTTATCTACATCAAATATAGATCTTGACATCACCTCTCTAATTACACCTCTTGATCTCAAAAAGCTCTCATATAACTCCTTGTATCTTCAAAAGAGTGACAGCAGGTACAATTTGTACATCTTAACTTCAAATACCCACTTCTCTCTTATAAAAATTCTAAATCTCTTAATTTTTATATCAAAATTGTAGTACAAAAAATAAGCTTTCTATTACTAGTTTTTGATTTTTAAATGCTCTCTTTATACTTGCTAAAATCCTTATTCTCCTTAGGGGCAGTTTCTTCAAAGCCTATTAGATATGACCATTGACCAATAGGAATAAAGAACTTCACCCCTTTCCTTCATTCATCTACAATTTATCTTTATCCTTCCAAATAAGCCTCTTAGTAGTCTAATTCTTCTTCTTTGGATCCCAATTGCCTCTCAAGGCTTCATATTAAATATTTAGGTCCTATATAAGTTTAACACCATAATTAAACTAAATAAAAATCTAAAATAAAGTTTCTTATATCAATTCTTTTTAATTTAATTTTCTAGCCATTCTAATATATATTAGAATGTATGAACATATTATATATTTTGACTGGATTTTACATACTATAAGCAATTATAGTATGATAGTGGATACAATATCAGTGAGTGCTCATGAGAATCATCTAGAAATCTAGCAAATGCATCAGTAAAAGTTAATATATTTTATCAATAATATCCATCAATACCACAATGAAGAGTTAAAAAAATCATTGCTATAAAGCCAAGAAAATTCTAAAAAAATTTAATTCTATTTTGTATCATTAACTAATATTTCTTTAAATTTATTCATGCTAAAAGAGATGGAGAATCAACAATCTATGAATTCAGCTCAAGAACCATTGTTTGCTAATTTATCAAACAAGATATTATGGCTATTACAACCTTCTATCATAGACATATTTTAAGCCACTACTAAAACTTTCTGTAGCCTTTTAAAACCTTCTATAGCTTTTTAGAATCTTCTAAAATCTTCTAGAACCTTCTAGAATTTTTTTTAGTCTTTAAAAATCTTGTAGAATCTTCTTCAACCTTCTAGGACCTCTCGTAGATTTTTTAGAGTCTACCAAAATCTTCCTCAAAGCTTCTAGAATATTCTAACATACTCTTAGGACCTTGTAAAATCTTCTTCAATCTTCCAAGACCTCCTGTAGACTTTTTAGAGTCTTTCAAAATCTTCCTTAGGCTTCTAAAATATTCTAAAATATTCTTAGAAGATTTAATAGGACATAAGGCCTCATAGTATAAATAAGAGGCAAGACTGAGGAGCACCTTAGTCTTGCTAACACAAGTCTTGGAGCAATCTAGAATATTGTCTTGTTCTTGATATTAATCGAGTTTCTTATTCTTGATCTAGTTCTTGTCCTGTCCATCTAATTCTTTATTCTTGAAGTTATTCTGATTTTGAACTCTTCTCCTTGATTCTTAGTTAACTTGCTATCTTGCATCCTTGACAATTTGACAAGATTGACTTACATAATCATATCAGAGCTTAGATCTCTTGATAGAGAACGGATTATCCCTCTTCAAGATACTATTGCGTTTTAGAAGAGTGCGGACTATCCCCCTCTAGATTGATATGCTTACTTGCTGTAGTTGATTTTTCTTTAGAAAGAGTAGATTATCCTTTTTTTAAGATATATTATTACATTTTAGAGGTTGCAGATTATCCTTCTCTAAACTAATTATCTAAAAATATTCTTTTTAGTATAGAAAATACTAACGGCTTATCGATTTTTTTTTTAAGATGGAAATAGATTAGGTTAATGGAGGTGCATCCTCACAAATAAAGAATAAAGTGGAAATTCTTGTAGATCTTTGAGCTCTATTAGATATAATACGAGAAGAAATGACATTCTTCCACAACCCAAAAAAAAAAATTACAAATGGAATAAGTATCTAAAGAAACTAAGTGATAGATTCATAATTTGTAATAAGAAATTATTCCATTAAGAGAAGCAAGCAATAAACAAGCTATACACACAACTTCTTTAAAAGTTCCAAGGATTATTATAAAAGAGCCAAAAGCTAGTATGCTTGATAAGTTTGATAAAATAAGATCCAACTTTTAGGATTTGTACAACAAGTGTGACTTTATTTACAACTATATCCTTCTTGTTACCTAGATGGATTCACTCAAGTTGCTTTATTGGCATCTTTTTATCAAGAAATGCTCAATCATGATTTGCGCCACTGTTGGAAAAGAATTCTTTGATCCTATACAATTTAGAAGCTTTTATAGAAAGATTTATTGCTACATTTGGAGATAGTGATTGAGAAAGGGTGATAGAGAGGAAGATCCAAAATCTATGACAAAGACAACATTCAGTTGCAATTTATACCATAGAATTTCAATAACTTACTTGTGATCTTGATTGGAGTGATATGGCTTTTATGACTCAATTTTGTTATGGCCTAAAAGATGATGTAAAGAATTTATTGATCATGATGCCAAGAGTTGAAAGCTTACAGGAACTTATAACTCAAGCTATTACTTGTGACAATTGCCTATTTGAATTACAACAAGAAAAGCGATCAATTTTCAGCAATATCTATCAAAGTATGACTGCTATATCTTCCAGAGTATTGGAAAAGCTATTAATATATTCTAAACCTATGCAGATTGATGCAACTCAATTCAAGCTATTAACACTAATGGAAAAGACTAGGCATTGGCAAGAGAATTTATGCATGTATTATAGAAGACCTAATCACAAGGCAATAAATTGTCCAAATAAGTCTACAGAATTCAAGGCACAAGATATAATATGTGAATTAGAAAGATCAAAAAATGAAGATGTCCAGCCATATTAGGGATCTTGCAATTGGACACCTCTAAATCTAAAGTACCAAAAAAAAGTCTCTTTTTACCTTCAGATCCAACATCTTATTTTATACTTCTTGTATATTTAAAAACCTTGAAACAAGAAATTTTTATTAAAGTCCTTTTGGATATTAGAGCCTCAACATACTTTATGGATAAAGATTTTGCAACCAAGCACAATCTACTACTTGTAAAGAAGATCCATCCTACACCTGTTGAAGTCATTGATGGACGAAACCTTGTATCAGGAGATGTTGTCAAAGAAACTCAATCGTTCAAAGTGATACTAAGAGATGAAGTATCACAAATTATTTTTAATATCATTAGATGTCCAATAAATCCTATTGTCATTAGACTCCCTTAATTTGAGCTATATAATCCTGATATTGATTGGAGTACGTGGAAGATTTCTTCAAGATCTACACATTAAAAGAAGAAACAAGATACTACTCTATTCTTTAAAGCTAAAGCATTTTTGCAAGCAGCAAAAAAAGAAGATGCATTTGCATTGTATGCTATCCCAATGAAAGATTCAACGAATCAATTGAAGTAGGAAATTCCTATTTAATATTGTAACTTGGTAGATATATTTGAAAAAAAAAAAGCAGTCATATTATCCGTACATTGTCTTTATGATTGTGCAATGAAATTACAAGATGGAGCTCAACCTCTATTTGGTCTAATTTACAATCTGTTACAAATGGAGCTTACAGCCTTATAAGAATATATTGATGAAAATCTAGCCAAGAATTTTATTCGACATTCAAAATCACCTGCTAGAGCTTCTATATTATTTGTGAAAAAGAAGGATGGTTCTTTATGTATGTGTGTTGACTATTGAGCTCTAAACAAGGTAATTATAAAAAATCGCTATCTATGATCATTAATCTCAAGATTATTGGAATAATTAGAACAAGCAAAGATTTTTATAAAGATTGATTTAAGAGGCGCTTATAACCTAGTCAGGATTAAAGAAGGAGATCAATGGAAGACAACATTCCATACAAGATGTGAATATTTTGAGTACAATATTATGCCTTTTGGACTTATAAACATACTTGCAATCTTCCAATATATGATGAATGATATCTTATGAGAATACTTAGATAACTTTGTAGTCATCTATTTGGACAACATCTTGATTTTTTTAAAGAATGAACAAGAGCATGAATATCATGTATGAAAGATATTAGAGAAACTATGAGAAAGTGGATTGTATGCCAAATTGAAGAAATGCTCTTTCCACCAACCATCAGTCAAATTTTTGAAATATATCGCTTCAAAAAATGAAATTTCTATGGATCCAAAGAAAATACAAACTATTATGAAATAGAAACAATCGTCATCAATTAGAGATGTATAATATTTCTTGGAATTTACAAATTTTTATAGAATCTTCATCAAAGATTATTCTAAGATTGTGGCTTTATTAATGCAATTGTTATTTTATTGTTTTGCTTATTCAACCAATATTGCCTAGAATAAACTTATGAAGGAGAGATTTGAATACAGGAAGAGAGTATCCGCATTGAGTTAAACTGTTTGGATCACATAACTAACCACCTTTTGAACATTAGAGTCTAATACACACGTACACGTTTTTAAAATAATACCGTCCACTCTATTGCTTCTGCTATTTTGCAACCAAAGATAAACTTCGTGACACAATCTTCTACGAAATTCTCCTACTGTAATCTGCTGTCTTTTTCCAAGCTCATAATAACAATCGGCAATGTTGCACCGTCTCTATAGATTGCATACACTTGCTTCACTCTCCAATCATTGGAAATAATTCTTCACCAAGAACGTCTTTTGAAACAAATTGTTTCTTCAATATTCTCCTTCATTACTCAATTCTCACAGTCAATACGGCATAATATTCTCATTCATAATCAAACTACATTGACATATCTGGTCTTTGACTGCCAATTTGCCACAACAAACTTACGCATCAAACAATTATAATTTCTTATTCATCTATATATATAAAATTTTTTGTTTTATTACTGTACTTCATCATTGACATGGTATAACCAATCGAAATGTAATCCGGATTCTCCACTATAGTCTAACAAAAGAAAACAAAAGAGAGAGGTAGCACCAAGCTTATCCTGGCTCAGGACTATCACAGTTTGGCCCCAACTCCTCTACACCGAATCAATTTATACTTATCCCATCTATGTTAACTGCTACACAATCAATGATAACTATTTTTTCTGACTTCTTCATCTATTCTGCCTTCTAAACTGGCCATTCATCGACTTTCTACTTATTCTTAATCCTACAAATTATATATTGTAAATCCTAAAATTCCTACCCATTCTACATAGCCCCACTCCTAATTGTGCAACGCCCTCGCAAATACAGAATTAGTAAAAAAAAACTTTTGTTATGAAATTAACTCTTGGGAGTGGGATGCTCCTGGATTCTCCATAAGCAATTTCTCTGTATTTGGCTCTAATGGTACATCCTCATCCTCCTCCGATAAATCCACATGATTGCTCTTCAATTAGACTGATAAATCTTCATTATTCGCTCCCAATTTCCGAACTTGAGCCTCCAATTATGGAATCCTGGCATCTTTTGCCTCTAATTGGTACTTTTTTTGCTTCATCTTCTCTTCTAGCTCATTAATACTTGAAACTGGCGGAATAGATACCTGTGGCTAAACAATATTGGCCAAATCGCCGTCCAATTTTTCCACTTCACCCTTCAATACATCAATTTCTGCCCGCAATTTATCCATTCTAATTATGTATTGGTCTCCCAATTCTATCTTTTTATATTCTAATTTTGCTACCTTCTCTCATTTTGCTTGTAGCTGACACTTCAACGCTTGCCGTTCCAAATTCCATATCCTGCGATTCTATATTAATTCTTGCTTTTGGCTGTTTAGGATTCTTTGAGTGCCATCTTTATCATTCGCCCAATTTTTCTTTTCCTCCACTAACTTCCGCTCCAATGCCAACTTGGATTCCGTCTTTGCCCTAATTAGGTGACCTTGTTCCTCAATTTGGCGGCTTTTTTCTATTATCTCCTTCTTGCTCGACTCTAATTCTTGCCTTAGATTTCTTTCCAACTGACTCACGGTAAGCTGCAATTGGGAAATTTGATCCAATATTACTTCCGTGAGGTTCCCTCTTTCCAATCTTTCAATATTCAAAATTGGAGCCTTAGCCGCCCTCGCAATTACTGTACAAATTGAAGTTTGTCCTGGTATAGTCTTTGGGATAGCCTCCTGTTTCCATGATCTACTTGATTCCCCAATTTTGTGCACCACTACCTCTGGACTAACTGGTAAACTCCACATACCTTGTTGCAATATTGGAGAAGGTATTCTTTTCTCCACTGCTAGTTGACTTAATGTATATGCAATAATAGAGTGCACATAGTTTGAGCATAGCAAAGATGCAAATTTATCCATTTTTTGCTTGGCTCCTATCTTTGCATGGATACGAGTTGCTACAAAGGCTATCCAATTAAACACCATGCTTTCAAGTATTCCAATCATAGCAAATAGTAAGCATTTGGACATGTATGTGGTATGCCGATTCAAGCCTAATCACTTTTGAACTAACTACATCTACTCCAGAAGCTCTGGTGTAAGTACCTCCGCCACTTTCCAGCCTTGATTTTTCTCGAATGACGAGATATCTCCCTTGAAGTAGCTTCTTGATCTGAAGTCACCGGATACTTTGACACGTATCGCAAGCTCAACTATTGATAGATGTAATACCTTCTGTAAGGTACTCTCATCGATCCCAATTATTCTCCCCTTTACTACACTCGAACCATCCTCTGGGTCGTAATTTTTAATATACTCCGCCATCAGTTCTACATCAATTGGTGGCAAGTTATCTGATCCTTGCAAAAATACATATATCTATACATTTCTAAAATCTCTCTATCTTTGTGGAGACCAATAGATTTCCAACTTCATTGGCTCCATATTAGTGATCACCACTAGGGACGGCGATTGCAAGTTATTTTTACTTCTCACGTTTTGGACATTCTCCTCTCTATCTGCAACTCTCTTCAACCTTTCCATCGACATTGTATAATACTTACTACGCACTTCTTGCTCATACTAATCGTTACTCTTTGATTGCAGAAAACTCTACACTCCAATAAGCATATACTCAGACAACCAAACTCAAAATAGAATGCTAACAAAAACTTCTACTAAGTACTCCACTCCTAACCTTTTATTCGGGATTTGAATCAACAATCCTTAATCCAGTGTATCAAATCATCACTTTTGATTTACCTGATTAGTACATATTAAGATCCAAAAGTCACCATCAGCCATCTTTTCTAACCATCATGCATCTTCAATAAAGATAATCTATCATGAACAGGTACACCCTCTTTCCTCTCCAATTTTGAAAATCCGTCCCAGATTTACATAAAATAAAGACGTAATCAATTTCTGTTAATTTGAGTAATAAATTGAGTATCCATAAAATCTTCCAATTGAACTAAACCATTAAGAAAGGCTTCAATTACTTGATAAGGTCAATGCCAACGGACTTGGAATTTTTCTAAAAAATTGTGAAAGTGACTATGATAAAGAAGCACTAGGTCATTGGGCATAAAAGATTTAGGACGTAATTTGCTATCATAATAACTCTTACGGTGGCGCTGTGTAGCTTCTATAGTTAAAAGAGCCATAGTCCTAATTTCATCTAATTTTTTTAATTATCCTAACCGATGTTGGAGGGTTTCCTGGTCACCAAGACGTTCATCTAATACAATTTGTAAACTTCGAACTTCCAATTCAATTGGTAATATTGCTTCTTGCCCGTACACCATTTGGAACATTGTAAAACTAGTAGTCACTTTATACGCAATACAATATGCCCACAAGGCTGCAAAATTTTTTGTAACCCAGTCCATTCCCACATCAGACACCGTCTTAGTTAAAATTTTGCACAAAATATTGTTGGTCTTTTCAGTTTTTTCATTGGCTCGAGGATAATATGGGGTTGTCTTTCAATGCTTGATCTTATATTTATCTATCAAAGCCGCAATTGTAGAATTAATAAAATAGATTTCTCGATCACTAACCAATTTTTTAGGACATCCAAATCAAGTGATAGTGTTCTCATATAAAAATGTGGCTACTGTATTAGCATTATCATTTTTTGTTGTCATCGCTTCAGTCAATTTTATTACATAATTGGTTGCTACCAAAATATATCTTTTATGGCAATTTTGTGAGGCTGGTGCAATTGGTCCTACAAAATCAATATCCCATTTCTTAAACGATGCTTGAGCCAAAATTGGTACCAACGGCATGGCAAAAACTCCAGTAGGTCTACCAATATGTTGACAAGGATCACAACGTCAGACGTATTAGTATGCATCTAAGAATATTGTTGGCCACGAATATCCAGCCTTTAAAGCTTTGCAAGCAGTGTTGTCACCAACAAAATGCCCTCCAGAACTATCCAAATGGCACTCTTCAAATATGATACGTACTTCACTTTAAAAAATACAGTGGCATAGAATTCCATCTCTCCTTTGCTTATA
Organism: Physcomitrellopsis africana; assembly: GCA_036785485.1. Classification (NCBI taxonomy): domain Eukaryota; kingdom Viridiplantae; phylum Streptophyta; class Bryopsida; order Funariales; family Funariaceae; genus Physcomitrellopsis; species Physcomitrellopsis africana. The sequence continues at coordinate 24,007 of JAWRVF010001836.1, read as the reverse complement.
CAAGGTGTCTCCAATCATCGTATACGGCGCACTTTTCAAAATCAAGCGTTTCTTAAGTTTCTCACTATATGTAGGTAGAAATATTTGAAATGTTAGATATTGGATCAATTCACTATATTTTGAGGTGATCACATTGACGACAAATAATTTTGCATCAAAAAGTGCTTCATTGATAGGTTCGTTATCAAATATATTAGACAAGCGAGATAAATGATCTATATTGGCATGTTTCTTTCTTGATTAAACATTAATAATAAAATTAAAATTCTTGAAGGAGTAACACCCATCGAGCAATACGTCCACTCAATTGAGATTTATTAATCATATATTTAAGAGCATCATGATTAATATGAAACACAAATGGATAACCAAGCAAATAATGCCGAAATTTTTGGACAGAATAAATCATATCCAAGGCTTTCCGTTCAATCATAGTATAATTTTGTTTTACGGCAGCAAATTGTCGACTAGCATAATAGATGGGATGATCCAAATCCTTTTCATCTTTCTGGCTTAATATGGATCTAATAGCAACATTCAAGGCATCAACATAAACATGAAATGATTTTGTCCAACAAGGTGCAACAAGTATTGGTGCTGATATCAATTTTTGTTTTAACTCTTCAAACGCAACTGTACATTCCTCAGTCCAAATTGGAGTAGATCCATCCGATGGCAGTTTCTTTAAGAGATTCATTAATGGTTTACATATTCTTGCAAATAAATGAATGAATTGCCGATAATAGCTGACATGGCCTATGAAACTACGAACACCAAATATTATTTTTGACTTTGATAAAGCCAATATACAAGTAACTTTATCTGGATCAATAGCAATATCGACCAAAGATACAATGTGTTCCAAAAGCTTTTCCAATAGTACGCCAAATTGACATTTCTCAAAATTCAAAGATATCCCATATTTATCACATTGATCCAAACATTTACCAAGATATTTTAAATAATTTATTGTCGTATTGAAGGTGCAAAAATCATCTAAAAATATCTCTATCAACAATCGTAAATAATCCTGAAATGCTTGCATCATTATCCTTTGAAATATGGCCGGGGCATTACATTATCCAAATGGCATCATTTTATAAGCAAATGTGCCTCAATCTGTAGTAAAAGTAATCTTCAAGTGGTCTTCTTTTGCAATTTTTACTTGATTATAACCCAAAAATCCGTCGTAAAAAGAATAACATTCATGCCTAGCTATTACGTCCAATATACTATCCGTAAAAGCTAAAGGAAAATAATCCTTTTTGGTAGCCGCGTTAAGTTTACAAAAATCTTGACAGATTCAAATTTTTCCATTCTTCTTTGGTACTATCACAATCGATGAAATCCATTCATTATACGGGATTGGATATATGAAGCCCACGTCTAAAAGTTTATCTATTTCCTCCTTGACCATGAGAGAATATTTTGGATTAAGGTAGTGTTGTCTTTGACGAATTGGAGTAGCATCTTACTCTAAGGTAATTTGATGCTCACAAAATTTGGCAAAAATATCTTTTAAATTTGCATATGACCAAGCAAAAGCAGATTTATGATGTAAAAAGAAATCTTTCTAATTTCTCAATTCTATACCTGTAATATCGATGTATACTTTGATAATCTGGGGTGTTTCATTGGAGCCCAAATTAATGGATTGGCATACAGGTTCCTCATTAATACCCGATTTGATTTGCTCCTCCTGCTCTGAATCTTTCATATGGTCCGGCAAATTAGACTTACCTAATTCTGGTTCCGATGTACCCACTTCATTTACCGCATGATTATTCATCCAATCCATGATGACATCGTCAGAATTTGTTGCATCCTCATGATATAAAAAATATTCCCTTGGTCTTCCATACTGGTATAATACACCTTGCTTCCGCATATGAATTAGGTCCTTACCAACTTGCATCACATTATTCACTTTGTCTTATTCTGCCTGAGATTGGCCCTCATCATCAGATGTTGCTTCTGTGCCTATAATTTGAGACTCCCCATGATATTAAACTGGCTACATTTATAAAATGATCTTGTCACTACCCTCCCCAATAGTTAACATTATAGGGTAGAGAGATTCGCCTTGGGAAAACATCGGGTTCCTAGCTGCTACTAGAACTAGCAGGGAACATAAGAGAAAGCCGTACAAGTATCTTCTATTCTTGCACAATATTTGTTCAAGCTTTCAAATTATACTTATATTGTACTTATATAAGACTTGTACAAATATAAAGTATAAATCCTTAAATAATACTTATATAATACTTGTATAAATACTTATATAAACACTTATATAAAATAGTATATAATCCTTGGTATAATACTTGTACAAATACTTGTACAAATACTTGTACAAATACTTATATAAATATTATATATAATACTTATAAAATACTTATATAAAAAATTGATATAAATATAAGTATATATACTTATATAAAAGGTCTAAGTAAAGTGTATATATATTCAAGTATACCTCAAAATACAACCGCATATGAGGAATACAAGTTACACAATAAGCTGAAACTAAAATAATCACTAAAAATTCATCCAAAGATCAAATCAAGCGTGCTTATAGTCTATGGAAAGCCGTTGAATATTTGTAAAACATATCAAAATTTCACAAATAGATGACTTACCGTTTAAAAGTTATGGCTAAAAGAAATAGGCACCAAAATTTCCCAACAAATGCAAAGGCAGCAAAGCTCCTCTTCACTTCAGCCTTTGTTTTGATTACTTTCCTTTTCCAAATTGAGCATGCAATAGCTTTTTAGAAAGCTCACTCTATCATCTAACTTGTTCTAAAATTTCGCATGCATGCCTCTCAAACTCCAGATTATATAGCTAGTTGATTCTATTCTTCAAACCATAGCAATGATTTGCCCTCTTGATACTTCACTGCTTATAAAACTTCTATAAGAGCTCTAAATGTATTGATTTTTATTCTCATGGAAAGCTTATACAAGCTACTATAAGCATCTAAAATATCAAAAGGATTGAAGAGATTGTCCGATTTGGGTGGTTGAACAAAGTCTCTGCCCCTCTTTGTCAAGTGGCAGCAAACCCCTTCCCACTCTCAAGCTCACAACTTTTTTTTTCCAACTCCAAATGCTACAAGAGATGTTTTGATAGAAAGCTAGTACAATTTTCTATAGTCTTGATAATTTTCACTAAGAAAGACTTGAAATCAAACTTGCAGTGGCAGATCAAAGTTTCTGCCGTCACTTTTCAATAGCAACAAATCTCACTCTATTAAAACAAGTATAACTTTTTGTTCACAACTCCAATACAATAAAATGAGTAGGTTCTAGAATCCTCACAATTTGAAGAAGACACCTACTAATTTTCATTACAAACGCTTCTATCTCCTTGGAGTTATCTCTCTCCAAAGTTCACCATTTAAAACTGCCCTAAATCCTAGGTCTAGCAAGAGGAGTATATCTCCCTTTCCTTCCATATTAGACTATGACACACCTACATGGGCAGCCAAATCCTATTGGTCAGGCCCTATTCATCCCATGCTCTTCTTTTTTTTTTATCCCTCACAAGGTCCATTCTACCTCAAAAGTCAACAAGAAAGGTAAAACAACCTTTACCTTTCTTCTAATTACAAAAGAGTCTATTCTAGGATATGAATAAGGTTGGAACAAAACAAATAGCTATCTTAATTCACTAACTAAGTGGCTATAATAAATCATCTCTTTATAATATCTTCTAAAATAACCTCTAGCACTCACACATGTATTAACAATAGATACAAGATATTTAATATTTTTATACACTGCACGTAAATGTAATATGACAACGTTTTGCAGCCCCAATCGTTCCTAGCTTTGGCTTGATGTAGCCACGGCTGACCCAATAAGATTGGATATGATAAAGTGAAACTCTGTAATCAAAAAATAATATAATCAATTTCATACATGATTCCAGCTATTACAGTGTCAATACCACGTAAGATACCCATTGGTTTCATCCTACTATGATCTGCCATTCTCAATACCAATATTGTGGGTAATAATTGTTTTAAATCTAACTCCTCCATTGTATCGACATTCATTAAGTTCACACTAGAGCCACCATCCACTTGAACTCCAGGAATGAGAACACTATCAATTGATACATCGATAGTTGGTACTCCTGGATCGAGATTCAAACTAACCTCATGAATTTTTTTATTACAAACTCTATATTGTTATATTACTTGTTGTCTTATATGGGAATGCACTGGGCACCTGGCTGTAGAAGGTAAAGTAATATTTGCAAATAATCAAAAAATCCTAATAAGTTTCATCCATGTATGAAGAATATAATTTGAACTTCAATTCAAAAGTGTTTAAAAACACTCCTCTTAATAACATCAACCATACATATATCCCAATAGCCTTGTTTCTTTTATAACTAAGCAATTTTTATTTTTCTTTGTAAGCACTAATCCTAATTAGTGAGCTTTGACAAGCTATAACTTTTAAATTGATTTTCTACTTATTGTGAATTTTTGCACACAAATATTGGTATAAGCCTTCTAAATGCTCAAAAAAATTTAGCTCAACCCAACTTACAGATTGCAAGAAAATGCCCAAAAACCGCACTAATGACACTCGGCTGCCAACTTGAAGATTGATGCAGAAACTCTAGTGGTGATTTCTCCTTCTTCCACTATTAACTTTAGCTTAAATTTGGTATGTAGCTTGATCTCTAAGCCTTCTATGACCATGCCAAAATTTATATTGATCTAATTTGTAGATCTTTAGTTATTATAGAAACCCTACCCAACCCTAAGCTGCCAACTTTTGACAACCCTTTGTATCAAAACCCAAATATCTCCTGATTGCATTGTTAGATTAATACAAAAATTTGTATACACTTAGCACATCTAACAATCTAGACAACATCAAATTTTGAACTATAGATGCTATATTCATTGCACGAATCAATCAAGAATGCAAGCCAACATTGTTTTATATAAAATCCAAAACACCAATACAAACCCTCACTTTGAACAATGATTGCAAAGTCATCCAAAATCCTATGGTAACAAGCTTAATGCTTTTGAAACAAGCTTCAAGCTAGCTATCTAGTCCAAAAATCCAATCTAAAAAAGCCCCCGTATTTTGTCCTAAGTTGCTATTTTTGTGGCCAGAGGTTTGATTTCGACCCTATCCTACAAACGGCCAACCCCCGGATATCAATCCAACCTATCCTAGGGATTTTATAGCCTAATCCTACCCTCAACTTAATCTTAGTATTATGCTAGTTATTTATCCTTTTTATCATAATTTTACTATTTTATGGCCTTTCTAAGGCAATAAAAGAATCACCACAGCTTAGAAGGTAAAATCACTAACTATTTCTTATCTACTAGCTATTAAGTGAAAAAAATAAACTAAGAGGCTTTGATAAAAACCTTGTTAAAATATGTTGAATTTTTGTTGAACTAAGATAATAGAGTATTAATTGAAAAATCATTTTTAATCATAATTTCACCATGTAATTGTGTCAGAATCCGACAATGTCGTATTAACGAGGAATTCAATGTAGAACAACATTCTGGCGCAACTGCCAATAATTGCTTCATTGTAATGGAAGGTTCAATTTTATCCAAATCTTTCATAATATCATATGGTTTTATATTAGCCATGATTTTTAAGGCCCTCCTTCATTTCATTGGTTTCAATTTAATTCCTTCAGATAATTTTCTTACGAAGTTCAGAATTAGAATTGCTGAATGGACTTTGTGAGAATTCTTGTTCATAAGCGGATCTTTTAATGGATAAGATGGCTCCTGAAACTTTGCAAAAATCAGTACTGGTTTAGATTGAATCAATATCTCAGGATTAGGGACATTTTCAAGTTGCACAGATGAATTAGATCCCAACGTTGGTAATATCTTTGTTACTGGTATTGGATTTGGAGTACCATCCACTGACTTAAATTGATCTGCCGCAACTAGCGCTCCCAATTTTTGAATTGGATCTTTTTCTTTTTGCTGGGAGCGAGTAAGTACTGCATGGATACATTCCACCCGATTTATTGAAGAATCTTATGGAACTCAAATATTATTTTCTATCTTACTTTATAGCTGGATACACTAATTTTGATTATTAACATTAAATGGAGCATTATACTATTAGTAAGTGTGTCCAGATTGCTTATAATTTCTATATATTGGAGCATAATCATCACTGGCTCTTGGATTTGGACATTCACTAGTATAATGTCCTATCTGTCGGCAACGATAACATCGAAGTGGTCTTCTTCTACCTCTATTAAAAATATTGGGCGTTTCAATTTATATATACCGGCTAGGCTTATTCCAGGTTGGATGGATAAAGGATCCCAATCGACCAGTTGGTACTATAGGATCTGAAATTGGATTTTGAATGAGGTGATATTGGGAGTGTCCTTGCTGATTTTGCACAAAACCTTGGAAATTGGGATCACCTTCTTGGTTATGTTCATAATTTTGAAAATTAAAGAAATTTCTATTTTGTTTAGTTGGACGGTTCCCATTCTAATTAAATCTATTTTCTATCTGAATTTGATTAACATCCCACGAAGTTGATTGAATCATGGTCTGATTATCGAACTGTTGTTGCTTTCTTAAGTTCCAACAATTGGTGGTTATATGCTTAATCCCACAAAATATATATTTGCTTAATCATTTGGGGTGCTAAAAAATATTCTGTTATCACATGGCCTTGTCCCTTATAATTAGTGCACCAAATATTGGGATGCATATTAGTCAATTTATGCTTCTTTTCTTTATCTTTTGTCAGATTAATAGCCAATTTGTCCATCTTCTTTGTCAAAATTAACAACAAAGTGTCATTTGGATCCTTTGATACTAGTTCATTAGATAACTCTTTTATAGATATTGATTTTTGATATGGAGAGTATGGAGAATATGGAACTGTAGTTGTTGGTGGTATAACCTGCAATGGAACAATATTCAGTATCCTTTGTGGATTAGCACTAAGATTTACGCCGTAATCAATCATTCTTGGACAACTACCCATTGTTTCATTCCAGATTGGTAATTGATACCTTCCTTGAGTTAGAATCATTGTGGCTCCTATAATCAAGAATTGGTCATAATGACATTCTTTCCATACTTTAGCTCGGTCAAGTGAAGTAGCCACAGTCGCAAGTTGAGCCTCCTTTACAAACATCTTCAATTCTGGTGGGTATAGTCCATTAACTAATATAGACATAATAAACAAACCCGGCATTTGGTTATTTGGCCATTTACAAAGGATATCTGCTACTCGGCCATAATATGACTATACTGCTTCTCCCGGTACCATTTTGCTATTCATTAATCTTTTTCTAAGGCGTTCTTCAAATCTTATTGATCAAAAATGAATCAAAAATGTAATTTTTCAATGCCTCTCAAATATGAAATTGTTCCACGGGTTGGCGATTATATCATTCAAATGTCATGTCTTTCAAGGTCACTGGAATTATCTTTTTTGGACTTCCAGGCCTCCGCAATTTACTATTATTATCTCCAAATAATTTTATCGATTGAAGTTGAAGTGAAAACGATGGATTTTGAAATATACTGAATTGGCCATCACTGGCAAGTAATACATGCCCTTCTAAAGAACTAGTCTTACTAGAATCGATTGTATCCATTATTGAAAAAGTATCCAATGGAGTATCCAATTCTTTTGTACTCCATTCTCTTTCCATTAATGGACTCAAAAGATACACTAGATTATTCGCCGAATTATCCGCGAGTATTTTTGGCAATTTCTTTAATGGTATATATGTCTAAAATATTACAAATCTTTTATATTTTAGATATGCTCGAATGTGCCAACAGGCATGCAACCATGGTTTAATCCAACTTTGTCAACGCTTCTTTATTAGCTTCCGTTCTTGCTTGTCCCGTAACAAATTTCTTACTTGTGCTCTCTCTTGTTTTCCTTTCAACTGACATATTTTTCTTAGAGCAATGTTCTCATTCTTATTAATTATAATCTTTCATCATCTATTATTGACATTGCTTTCCATTTCTAATTTAATTATACATTCAACAATTAATTCCTAATACTCAATACTATTGTCAATCCCCGACAGCGGTGCTAAAATGCTCTTTTATCGTTTTACTTACTCCATTAATATTACCTAGAATAAACCTGTAAAGAGGGAATTCGAACACATGGAGAGACTATCTGCATTGAGTTAAACTGTTTGGATCACACAACTAACCACCTTCTGAACATTAGAGTCTAATGCATACGTACACGTTTTTAAAATAATGTCGTCCACTCTATTGGTTCTGTTATTTTGCAACCAAAGATAAACTTTGTGACACAATCCTCTATAAAATTTTTCTACTGTAATCTGCTATCTTCTTCCAAGTTTATAACAACAACCGGCAATGTTGCACTGTCTCCATAGACTACATATATCCACTTTACTCTCCAATAACTGGAAATAATTCTTTACCAAGAACGTCTTTTGAAAGAAATTATTTTTTCAATATTCTTCTTTACTGCTCAATTTTCACAGTCAATATGGCATAATATTCTCATTCACAATCAAACTACATTGACATATCCGATTTTTGACCGTCAATTCGCCACAATAAATTCACGCATCAAACAATTATAATTTCTTACTCATCCATATATATAAATTTTTTTGTTTTATTACTGTACTTCACCATTGACATGATATAACCAATCGAAATATAATCCAGATTCTCCACTACAGTCTAACAAAAGAAAAATAAAAGAAAGAAGTAGCACCAAGCTTATCCCGGCTCAAGACTATTACAGTCTGGTCCCAATTCCTTCACACCAAATCAATTTATACTTATCCCATCTATGTTAACTGCTACATAATCGATGATAACTATTTTTTTTAATTTCTTCATCCATTCTACCTTCTAAACTGAATATTCATTGGCTTTCTGCCTATTCTTAACCTTACAAACTATATATCATAAATCCTAAAATTCCTACCCATTCTATAGCGATTCACAAGCAAAGATAAATTTATTTGGGATGATAAGGCTGAAGAAGCATTCAAGAAGCTAAAAAAATCTTTCACTTTTGTTCTAATAATTGTCCATGCAGATCTAACAAAACCATTCATTTTGGAAACACATGCCTCAAATTTTGCATTGAGATCTATACTCTCTCAAACTGGTGATGATGGTCAACTACATCCAGTAGCATTCCTTAACAACCATAATTTGTATCAAACTTTTGGAAAGTACTATTTCAGCTTTTAAAGGTCAAGATCAACCTCTCATCCTCTTATCATCTTCAAACTGACGGTCAAACAAAACGAGTGAATCAGATCTTGAAATTATATCTTTGTTACAATATAAATTATCAATAAGATGATTAGATGGACTTTCTACGATTGGTTGAGATTGCATATAATAACTCCGAATATTCTTTAATAAAACAAATTCCATTCTTCTCAAACTATAGATATCACCTTAGAGAAAATCCATTCCAAATTGAAGATGTGAGAAGCCCTATTACAAAAAGTCAAGCTACCTATTTAAAAACCATCCATAAAGAACTGAAATTCCAATTATAAATAGACTAAGATCGATACAATGACTATGCAGACATTCATTATAAGAATCAACTAAATTTCAAAGTAAGAGATCATGTCTGGTTACTTCGAAAAAATATACAAATAAATCGACCATCATAGAAATTAGACTATCAAAGACTTGGACCTTTTACAATTCTATACCAAATAAATTTAATAAGTTTTTGTTTCAAATTACCAAGTAGTATGCACATTCATTCAATCTTTCATGTCTTACTTTTAAAAACCTATTATAAATCAAATATTATTGGAAGAACTATTCTACCACCAGCTCTAGTTAAAATCAATCAAGAGATTGAATACGAGATAGATGAAATATTGGATTCACGTATAAGACATAGACAATTGAAATATTTCATCCATTGAAAGGGCTATGGAGTTAGCAAAAGAATATGAGAACCCTCAGATAACCTCAAGAATGCACTTAAGAAAGTTCACCAATTCTATCAATAATATCCTAAAAAACCTAGATTTAATAGTCATTGAAGATTTTGTGGACAGTAACATCTCTTGACTTCTAAATGACGCTTTCTATCAACAATAAAAGATAAATATAAAAAGAGCACTTGTATTTTTTTTAGGATAGAATAGATCTTACTAGAAGCTTATTAGTTATCATGTCAAATCTTTGTATTTCAAGGGAATTCTAAGAATAAGAGTCAGAAGACTCTTTTGTCATACAAGTAGCTGGAGAATCATTGCAACTTTCAAAATCTGTTAGGTTTAAAGAACATGGACAAGATGAAGAAGGAGTATTCCAATATCAAGTAAGGCCACGCTTGGAATCTTTGGTAATATGGCCTCATTATAAAAATCTCATTTTAAATGCTTGAGCTTTGGTAATAGTTCTTAAAGTTGGAAGGATGACTCCATGTGGACTAGAAATTATGTTTGGAGGATGTTTTGAAGGTCGCAACGAAGAGCAAATTCTTCGATGGGATGTTGGTCTAATAGAGGTTATATCTAGAGGTCATCAACGCCATCTCAAAGATCCTCTTGAATCGATAATCAATGAATAAAAGATAAAATATGTTGCTTCTTTACTTAGACAAATTCTAGAATTTTTACGCATGTGATTTGATCATCAAATTGCTTCGGCTTCTTATAAAACTCATCACTAAAAGGAGAGGCGATGTCACTGATATACTTTAAGCCACTACTAGAACTTTTTATAGCCTTCTAGAACCTTTTATAGCTTTTTAGAATCTTCTAAAATCTTCTAGAACCTTTTAGAATCTTCTAAAATCTTCTTTAGTCTTTAAAAATCCTCTAGAATCTTCTTCAACCTTCTAGGACCTCTTGTAGACTTTTTAGAGTCTTCCAAAATCTTCTTCAAAGCTTCTAAAATATTCTAACATACTCTTAGGATCCTTTAAAATCTTCTTCAACCTTCCAAGACCTCCTGTAGACTTTTTAGAGTCTTCCAAAATCTTCTTTAGGCTTCTAAAATATTCTAAGATATTTTAAAAAGATCAAATAGGACATAAAGCTTCATATTATAAATAAGAGGCAAGATTGAGGAGCACCTTAGTCTTGCCAACACAAATCTTAGAGCAATCTAGAGTATTGCCTTGTTCTTGATATTAATCAAGTTTCTTATTCTTGATCTAGTTTTTGTTCCTCTCCATCCAGTTCTTGGTTTTTGAAGTTATTTTGGTTTTGAATTCTTCTCCTTGGTTCTTAGCTAACTTGCTATCTTGCATCCCTGACACCTTTAAGACGACAAAATAGAAATGAAGACCCTCAAAAATAATATATTCTTCCTTAGATTGATGGCAAGATACAATGTGTTTGATATCACGACCTTGGAAGAGACTTCTGATATATTTGGTAATACTTTTAGAAATAAAAACTATTCTTGATGGGATTCTAAATATTTTTTTGAAGGAAGTTATGAAGGCCTCAATAATGATCAAATTATAGGGTGGTCTTCTTGCCTTAGTATGAATTACTTGTCCAATAAGCTAGCCATGTGTCGCAGTTGTTGATAACTTCTGAAATAAGCTAAGTACATGGCACACATATAAGAAACTTATCTTGCAAGTTTGACATGTGTTTTGTAAGTTGAACATGTGTTGGAGGTCCTATAGGATGCCACCATGTAATTTTTAGATAGATAGTATATATAGAGACAAGAGTGAAGCCTTCTTCACTCTTGTCAATGCCTTTCTTATTCCTAGTCTTGTTTCAAGAGTCTCTAATCTTCTAGTCTTTGGCAATAGCCATCTAGTTTTAATACTATATCATCTTTGAGTAATTTTGAGTAATACTAGAATATATTTTGTTCTTTTATGATTCATGTCCTTGTCCTTGATAGGTGTGCATATTTATGTAGAAAAAATAGTAGTAGGTGTTCTTTGTTGCAGCTTTCTTTGATAAGTGCATCTACCATTTTTTTTATTGTTTATGTTTATGCAAGCTCTTATTTTATATATGGATAAGTATTGTGTTCTTTGTTATAGCATAATAACTATTTTAGAGAGTAATATTTTGTATGAATGATTGTTACGTAATATTAGATGTTTGATTTGAATATTAATGAGGTATATGGAGTTTAAGCTATTTATAAATATGTATATTGATTCATCTTAATAATCTCTTATATTAAATTAGATCAATGTATGAAATACCATTTTTTTTGCTTTTAAGTTGTTTTGAAGCCGTGGGAGGCGTTTTGAGATTTATATGTCTTTTTATTGAATTGTAGATTTTATATAAAGTAATTTTTTTTTTTTTTTTTTTTTTTTTTTTTTTTTACAAATATTCTAATTAATTTGTTTTGAGAGATAGAATGATCTATTGGTATAATAGCTATATTTTAAGGAATTTTTTTAAAAAAATATTTTAATATAGCTAGATAGAAAAAGAGATAGAATGTTAATATTATTTGAATAAATGTAGTATATAAGGTTGTTATAATCTTTGTAGTATATGAAGTAGTATTATAATACCAATTTATATCTTGATTGAAATAGTTATAGTTGAGGGATCTTCTTTTGTTATATGCTTTGCTCAATATATTTCTTGTTTGATGTATGCAGAGATAAGGTGGACATAATCAATACCACACCATTTGTTTTGAAATGCATCTCTAAGTGATTTAAGTGTTATATCTATTGCAAAAGGTGAATGATAGCATTTTAGTACAATTGAGTAGGTAATAAAAGATGAGAAGTAAGAATAAATTATTTTAAAAATATTTATGATTGAATGAAATAATGGTGGTGTTAGAAAACAATGTAGAAATTTAAATGGATCAATTTTAAAAAATTTATATTTATATCTTTGATATAGTTATATAATTTTTATTTTAAAATTATAAAAGAATAATTTAAAAATTGATAGATTTGAAATTGCTTTATAGCTATTTTAGTTTAAAAATTAAAATAATAATGATATGTTGTCTAATTTTTATATATATATAGGCTTTATTTTCTTGTATTATAATGGTTTTATTATCTATATTTATATCTTTTACAAGATTGCATTCATAGGTGGATATGTAGATAAGTGGTATTTGTGTAGATGAGATTATGTACCTTGTATCTTTGATTTGTATTTTTTCATGATGTTGAAGGTATCTTTGTATTTTTGTTGTTTATAGCCTAATATTGAATATATTAGGATATTTTTAATTTGATGCCAAATTTGTAGTGTGGATTTAAACACTGTTGAGGAATTTGAAAGATGTATTTGTAGTGGAGGTATTACGGTTATTGCATGGTCATGTAGGATGAATTATTATAAAAATATATTTATTGATTAGTAGTTATAACATGGTTGTGTACAATTTGTGTTATAGTTGGTTGCATAGAATATCAATAAAGTAACTTTTTGTCTATTTTTTATTATTTTTGTTGATTTTCTATGGTATATTTTAAAATTAATTGGATCCATTACTTATGTATTATTTGATAGTATTAATTGATCTAAAGATATAATTTGGTATAATAATAGTTTGTATAAGAGATGTAGTGAGAATTCTTTAGATATGTTTTAGTGAAATTAATTTGTATTAGCCATAATCTTTCTAGTAGTATGGCTTTTAAAAAGAAATTTTCTATATTACTATAAAAATAGATATTAGCCATTTTTTTGAATAAAAAGAAAATACAAGTAATTGGTGATCTAACACATGCTTATTTTATGATACAAGATATATGGTATATTCTATTATTTTTAATAAATATATAATTAATGAGACCTTGATATATATTTTAAAATCTACTAAGGTCATTTATGGCATGTTGAAGTTGTTCACCAATGCATCAAAGGTATGCATTAAATAAAAAAATTATCATACAAACTATTTGATTTGAAAGCATTAATAAAATCAATAAAATTAAATAATTTGTATGATAATTTTTTTATAATATTTAATGCATATTTTTAAAATTTATATTTTTACAATCTGATTAGTATTTTGTCAAGTTTATTAATTGTTAGTAGAAAAAAGGCTACTACATAAAATCCATTGACTATACCTATTCTTATTATTAATTTTGTCATGTATATTTTTTATTTAATGGTGGTGGAGCTATCTCTAAGTAATTTATATTTTTTATTTAATTTGGTCATTGTAGCATGAATTTGAATTCTTCAAATGAGTGATGACACAAGGTGTATTCCTAGATATTTATATGCTTTACTTTGGTGTGCTCTAGAAGGGATTAATTTCTAAAATTTATGTTATAACTTTAGTATGTCACCTTGGATGGTACTATATTATACTAGGATTGGTTGGATTTTTTTAAAGTATTCACTTGCAAATTTTGTATGTAATTATAAGTATATATTTTTTTATTATATATACAACATTAAGAAGATAACCAAGATCATACATTATTGCTAGTAGTCTTGTGTGGTTTATTAATTCAAAAGCATTAATAAAATCAATACATAATAGATATATATCTTGTGATATTAATTTGGCATCTTTTAATGCTGCTATTATAGTTTGGATTTTTCTACTTATGCATCTTTCTTGGTAGAAGCCTTCCTAATCATTATATAATATTTGATGTTTTTTTCTACATGAAGAAAAAAGTGAGGTTAATATATTAGTGAATAGTTTGTATATTATATTAGCTAGTGCTATAGATCTATAATTTAGAAGTTGCATTGGATTTCTTTTCTTACATAATAGAATGGTATTACTTATTTTTTGTAATACAAAGATAGACTTTTGTTTATAACAATGTTTGAAAATATAGAATAGTAATATATAGAAGCAATGTGGCATATATTTAAGAATGGAGTTGGATATATGATTTGATCGAAGTTTATATTTTGCTAGATATTTAATACAAAGATCATAGGTTTCTCTATCAAAATATATATTAATTAAAATTTTGAAATTATTTCTTTATTCTAATAAAAATCTATTAATATAATTCTATAGATACTATTATATTTTGTACATATAATTTGATAGGTGTTGCTGTTGATATATGTATGTGTTTATAATAGGAATATTGATTATAAATTATTGTACAAATACTTCATTGGCAATATCTATTAGGTTGGTTAGGATGTTATTATAATCAATTAGGCTATTTAATGATGGATTTTCAAAATTATTAAAAATTACTTTATTATCTTACTTTGATTTAGTATTGATTAAGTTTTAGAATCTTTTAATGGATTTTTGTATGCTTTTATGGCTATAATTTGTAATAATGTCTTGATCATCTTTTTGAGTTTTTTATTGCTTACTATTAATGTATTTGATCATAGTTGATGTAAATCATATAATGGTGGAGGTGATGGAATTTAGATATATTGGTGGTTTTGGAGAATTTATAGTATAGAGTGTATATGCCAATTTAGTATATTTTTTAAATTTTAAATTATTTTTTGTATAAAATAATATTTTGATATGAAGATTTTCTATATTTTTTGAAGTTGTCTTAGTAAAAAACCTCCAAGTCTATTGATATGTAGAATTAAGTTTGAGAAAGAAGGAGCTATACATATTTGTTAGATAATTTAAAATATTAATAATATGATGTCATTCAATATATTACAAGCTACAATCTATTAATCTTATATGAATTATTTATTTTTTTGTAGTAATATAGTGAGGTTGTCTATTTGCATAGAATATTCAAAAAAAAATTATAGATTGAATTTTGTAAGGTTTTTTGAAGAAATGGAATTTATTATTCAATTGTTATTATTTCTAGGAGGTGGAGGTGGTCTTGCTAGTAGCATATTAGTTAGAATCATTAATATAATTGAAAAGTGGTCTGAGTTTTGTAAGACATTTATATTAATTTTTGATGTATAATTTAGGTTATTTAGAGTTTTGATATAAAACCATCTATTAGGCTTGTATCAAAGTAGTTTAATCTAGCTTATCTTGTAAAGTTTGTATTTATTTTTATATATTGAAGTTATAATATATTTATAAAAACTTGCCATGGAAGGTCTATTTTGTTAAAGAAAATAGATAATAATAGAATAAATTGCTAATGGTCAAAAGGTTGACTGTTGGAATGTGGAAGGACTATCCTATGGATGAGTCACAAGGACAATAGCCTCGAGAATAGGTAAGAGCATATAGAATATACTAAGAGATGTCTTGATGGTAGGTGAGTTGTAAAAAGATGTCTTAATGGTAGGTTGGATGAATGTAAAAGAGAATGAATGGAAGTTGTCTATTAGAGCAGCAACCTATAAGTAAAGGAAGTTGGAAGTGCAAGTAATCTCATTCCACACTTCTCTTTGTGTGCAACCTTGCTGATGCTAAGTGTTGTGGCTTCTAACTTCTAGTTCTTTAACTTAGAGATCTCTAACATTACTTTGTGGGTTCTTATCTCCTTGGATAGTGAGTTTAAGACCATTGTGAAAGACCTTGATAGTGTCTTTATGTGTTATTGAAGTTGTTTCATTAACCTTGTGTATTTCACTAAATAGTGAGTTGAAAGAGTGGAAGAATTTGATTGAGAGGTTCATAAGAGTGCATATACTAATTAGAAGCTTTAGAAGATCACTTGAGAGTGCTTTGAGTGAGAAATCACTCTTTTGTTCACAAGAGGATATTCTAAGTTTCTACTAGTGCAAATTTATTTTTGGTGATTTTTGATCACATAGAAACTTCTTTTCTCAATATTCTTTGATACACTACTTCTTAGAGATGACTTCTAATGAGGGTGAAGGTTTGAAAGTGATTATGAAGTTTAGAGGTGATTTGTGAGCATGAAAGTGATATGAGAGTGGCAAATCAGATTTGAGACATTTATATACTTTATTGGACTTGTGAGAAGTCTTAGAAGTGAAGTTGAGAGTGTTTTGAGAGTGAAAACACTAGTTTATTCACAAAGAGGTCATTTTGAATTTGTAAGGCAGCAACACCTTGTTGCTGATTTTGAGAGCTTTAGGACTACTTCTCTTGATCTTTTTTGACACATTTCTTTCTTAGATATGGCTTCAAGTGAAGGTCAAGGCTTAAGAGCAATTGAAAAAATTAGAAGAATGAATTTCTACCATAGAAAGAAAGAAAAGGAGCATTAAAGTCAAGACTCAATATTCTATTCATATCAAAGAAGGGACAACTATTCAAATCAACGAAGTAATGTCAAAACTTGCTTCAATTGTGGCAAAGTAGGGCATTTTGCTCGAAATTATTACAAAGGCAAAAATATGCACAAGAAGAATGCAAATAGGTTGCAAGATAACTTTGGAGGAAAAGATTTTACATTCATGGCAACAAACAAAACCTCTATGGATGCCATGGCAAGATGGATTGTGGATTTAGGTTGTTCCAAGCATATGTCACCTTATAAGTATTTATTTGACACTTATAAGGCTATTCCAGCATCAAATGTGGTCTTGGGAGATAGTAGCACATTTGAAGCCCTTGGAATTGGCTCTATTACGGTGGAGGTGGTTGTGAATGGACAAACCAGGAGGATAAGAATCAAAGACGTTCTCCATGTGCCCAAAATGAAGCAAAATCTACTTTCAGTGAGTAAACTTGTGATGGGAGGTTTTATGGTTCAATTCAACATGAATGGATGTTTTGTGAAAACATTGAGTGGAAACATGGTTGCTAAGGGCTCTAAAGAGGAACACTTGTACTATATCAATTGCAAGAAGGTTAATGGAGTGGAGGTGGCTGCATCAAATGAAGCCAAGTTGAATACATGGCATCGTCGCCTTGGCCATTTGAATATGAAGAGCATGATAGAACTCAAGTCTATGGTAAGAGGTTTGGATCTTGGTAAAATAAGCCAAAATACATTACAACTTGAATGTGAAGGATGCATACAAGGTAAACAACAAGGGGCTTCATTTCCAAGTAGTGTAGCAATACGTGCTACAAAGTTATTGGAGATTGTCCATTCTCATGTATGTGGACCTATGAAGACCACAAGTATTGGAGGAGCAAGGTATTTCCTCACTTTTGTTGATGATTTTTCAAGAAAGGCTTGGATCTACATTCTTAAAGCCAAAAGTGAGTACTTGTGGAAGTTCAAGGAGTTTAAAGCACTTGTTGAAAAACAAAGTGAATGCAAGATCAAGGTGCTGCATATGGACAATGGTGGTGAGTATATGTCTAAGCAATTTGATATTTATTTGAAGAATGAAGGAATTGCTAGACAAACAACTACTGCACAATTTGGTGTTGCTGAAAGGGAAAATAGAAGCATTGTAGACATGGCAAAGAGCATGCTTCATATTCAAAATCTTGGTTATGAATTTTGGACGGAAGCTGTGGTGAATGCAATATATACGAGGAATAGGTGTCCAACAAGTGCTCTTGCATCAATGACACCTCAAGAAGCATGGAGTGGGAGACAACCTTGTATTTCACATTTGAGAACCTTTGGATGCATTGCATATGCAAAGACACCAAATTGTATGAGGTCTAAGCTTGATGCAAAAGGAACAAAGTGTGTGTTCTTAGGATACTGTGAAGGTACCAAGGCATATAGGCTTATGTGCTTGGATAGCAACAAAATCATCAAAAGTTGTGATGTTGAGTTTTTGGAACATAAGAGTGCTTGTGAGCACTTAGAGATGTGTCCAAGTGGGAGTAATGGTGTGTTTGTGGACACATCTTTAAATTCAGCAAGGAAAGAAGAAGCTAAAGACAATGAAGATAGTGGAGATGTATACCAAAGAAAAGAGCTTAAGGAGATGGATAAGATGAATGCTTCTACAATTGTTGGAACAAGCAATGAAGAAAATAAAGATGGTGGAGGTATGAGTGAACATGAAAAGCCACATAAGATTGAAAAGATGAAAGCTTCAATAGTTGATAAAAACAAAATAGAAGAAAATGATGATATGAAGGATTATAATGATGATAATGATGATGATGATGATGAAGAATATATACCTTTGAATGAGAAAAGACAAGTTATAAGAGAGAAGAAAGTTATGGAAAAAGGTGAATGTTCATCTTCAAATGAAAGAAGATATCCTTTAAGAGAAAAAAAACCACTTGGTGAATGGTGGAAGAATCATATCTTTCCTCAAGTAAGTGAAGAACATGCTAATATTGCACTTGTTTCTAATTCATTGATATTATGTGATGCAATGAAGTCCACAGATGCTATAAAGTGGGAAAAGCCATGGAAGAAGAGTAGAAATCTCTCTTGGATAATGAAACATGGAAATTGATTCAACTTCCATCAAATCAAGCTTCAAATGATTCAAAGACTCAGAGATAAATCAAATGGAGATGAAAATGGCTTTCTTGAATGGAAAGTTAGAAGAAGACATTTATATGGATTTGTTTATAAAGATAAGTAATACCTTATTTGAGATGCAAATAATAGAAGGTCAATAAAGGTTTAAATGTTCTTTTTTGGAATGGGAGCCATTTCATGGACTATTAAAAAAAAACAACAATAATAACAAGGTTGTCAACACAGAAGGAATATATGCCAACCAGTCATATTATAATGGAAAGAATTTAATTAAGACCAGTTTTGAAGGCCATTCAATGTTACTTCATAAGGAAGAAGATTAAAATGGAAGTGATTGATATGACATATTATGCTATGGAAGACATAATTGTTGATTAAAGTATTAGAGAAGGATAGGCATGATATAATATATAGGCATTCGATTTAAAAGCCTTTGACCAATAGCAAAGTGGGAGTGTTAAGGAAAATAGATAATAATAGAATAAGTTGCTAATGGTCAAAAGGTTGACTGTTGGAATGTGGAAGGACTATCCTATGGATGAGTCACAAGGACAATAGCCTCGAGAATAGGTAAGAGCATATAGAATATGCTAAGAGATGTCTTGATGGTAGGTGAGTTGTAAAAAGATGTCTTAATGGTAGGTTGGATGAATGTAAAAGAGAATGAATGGAAGTTGTCTATTAGGGCAGCAACCTATAAGTAAAGGAAGTTGGAAGTGCGAGTAATTTCATTCCACACTTCTCTTTGTGTGCAACCTTGCTGATGCTAAGTGTTGTGGCTTCTAACTTCTAGTTCTTTAATATATTTGTTGTGGTGAGGTGATAATGTGGTTGTAAGTGCGGCCTATGAGAGCTATGTCTTATTATAATCTCAACATAATATAATATTACAATTGAAATTTCTTTGGATTTGATGTGTAATGTTATCTTTTATTATTGATATAAAGACTAAATCTTCTTGATATATTGGCATATAGAGGTTTAATAATATAAATGATTGTAGCAAGTGATTTCTTATTTTTATTATTTATAGATATGGAATTATATTTAATGTTGTAGGTATGTTTGAGATATTTTCTAAAAATGGTCATTTATTATGTATGAATATAAATAACCCTCTTTTTGGTAGAATATATAAAATTCCGTGGTACTTTTTATATCTAATATCAATGTATGTATTGTTAAAGATTAATTTATATTAAAAAAAAGATTTTTTAGAGGTATTTAGAAGATTTTTTGGAAGTTAATTTTATTTCTTATATTATAATGATTATAGGTTTATTTGTGTTGATAAGCATATGTATACATGGTAGTGATGTATTGAGTGATGTTACATTCTATATTATTAGTATAGAGATAGAGCTGGTATAATTTATATTTTATAATTGTAGTAGTTAGTATATTATTAGTGGTAGTGGATATATATATTCTAATAGGAGATTTTTGTATTTTAAGGATTTTGTAATAAGTTCTTTTGAAAGTTATGAAAAGGTATTTTGTATAATTTTTGGTATGGCTGGAAGATCATTATTAATGATAAAGTCATATAATTTTCTATATATACTTATTGAAAGTTTTATGATATTTTACTAGTTTTTTATGAATTGGATATATGGATGTAGTTGTGTTAGTATATTTTTTAGAGGTTGAAAGAGATTAGCTAATTATATTAGTAGATTATATATAAGTGGTAGTAGATCTAAGAATAAATTACTTTTACTTAAATTTGGACTTATTGTGACAACTAATATATTTAATATTTAAGATGGTGATAGATTAATGTTGTTTTGTATGAACTGGGCTAAGAATGGATGTATATGTTGTATCATGTTATAATTTTGGTGTATGTTTATTAGAAGTGGAACAAAGGTGTTTTCTATTTCTTAATATTTTGGTTTTAATTATATTATATTGGATTTAAAGTAAGTTTTATTTCTTTATTTTTGTTCCCATAGATGCTGATTAAGTAATTTGTAGAAGGATCTAAGATTGGTCTCAATATTTCCACATAATAATATAAGGATTTTTAAATATTTGGTATAATATGGTGGTATGGTAGTTATGTGGTTTTTGTTTTATGTTTTTGAAATTGGCTTAGGCCAAGAAGTATATAATTTTTAA
Organism: Physcomitrellopsis africana; assembly: GCA_036785485.1. NCBI lineage: Eukaryota > Viridiplantae > Streptophyta > Bryopsida > Funariales > Funariaceae > Physcomitrellopsis > Physcomitrellopsis africana. The sequence goes on along the minus strand of JAWRVF010001836.1, from coordinate 2,645 downwards.
ATTTTTAAATTTTTAAATTTTAAAAATATTTTTAGAATTAATATAGATTAAAGAGATAGCTTTGATTTAAGAGGTCTAGGCTTTTTTATTTCAGATTTATTTTATATATTTTTCTATTAAAAATTACTAATTTGATGTAATTATTTTAAATTTTTTAAAGTTACAATTTTTAAATTATTAATAATTTAAAAATTGTATCTTTAAAAAATTTAAAATAATTACATCAAATTAGTAATTTAATAATTTAATTATTAATAATTTAAATTATTGATTTATCCACCAAAGAATTTGGACCCACTTTAAATGTTTATTTTATTTCATTTGATATTTATCTAGATGGGTAGATTTGAGCTTTTTTGCTATAAGTTAAATTTGTATCTTTTGAGATTGGTCAAGGTCTAAAGACCAATGCTATTAAGATTTATTTTATATTTTTTGAACTAGTTTTAAATTAAGAGATCTAAATTTATTTGATTGATAATTATTTTATATTTTTTTTCTATCAAAAGCTAATTCTGTGATACATTTATTCTTAAGCTCTTGTTTAATCTTTTATTCTTTTTTATTGACCAATTTAATAATTTAGACAAGAATCACAACAAGTTACTTATGCCATCTTAGCTTGTTTTCCATGGCCTCTATTGCTTCAATGATGGCATTGTTGATGTCTGAGAAGTCAAATTCTTAGAATAGCTTTGCATTTAGAGAATGTTGTCTCTTAAGGTTGTATAGGTGAGGCATGAATTTGACATAGGAATTTAAGATTTTATTTGTTTTGTTGAAGAACTTTTTATACTCCACTTTGTTTAATACTGTTAAGTTACAAGAGCCATCATATGTGTTATTTTTGAGGTTGCTATTAGTGTAGTGAATTTGTGTGATGTTCTTGTCTTTGATTTTTGTTTGCACGGCTTAGGTGATGGTACTAGTAGAGTGCATAATATTGCATTTTTTTACTACTAAGATGAAATGTTTTTTTCTTTGAATATCTTTTTTAAAAAGATTGGCTTAGTGCATGATTAAGGCTTAGAAGAGTTCTCTATTGAACACAACTTTGTATATTATTATCTTTTGTTTGTACTCCAGTGATACTGCTATCAAGTAGGCAACTTCAACTATTGTGGTTTTCTTGATGTTAGTGATTTCAAATTCTTATCCTCATTGTCAAATTATGTGTCGACTTGTTGAAAATATATTGGATACTTGATTAAATAAGATAAATTTATCTTTTATAATTAATTAAGAACCTAATAATCTTCATAAAATCTTAAATAAATTCTAATTGAATCTTTAATAATCCTAATCAAATCCTAGAGTAATTCAAAAGAAATCCTAAAGAAATCCTAATGAAATCATAGAGAAATCTTTAAAAAATCTCAAAAAAATATTCAAGAATTTTAAAAAAAAATTAAAGAAATAAAAAAGAAATCTTTAAAAAATCATAAAAAATTATTAAAAAAATCCTAATCAAATCTTAGTTGATTTTTAAAAAATCCTAAATAAATCCTAATGGAACTTTAATCAAATTCTAAATAAATCTTAATTAAATTTTAATCAAAATCCTAGTCAAATCCTCATAAAATTCTAATACTATCTTAATGAAATTCTAATGAAATTCTAATGAAATTCTAATACAACTCTAATAGCTCTAATGAAATCTTAAAGATATCTTAAATAAATCCTAATCAAATTATAACCAATCTTAATAAAATTCTAAAAGAATCTTAATTAAATTTTAACAAAATTCTAATCAAATCCTAATCATTCATAATAAAATCGTAAAAAAATCCTAATAAAATCTAGTAGCAAATTTATAATCTCAATGGTTATTAAATTAACTATTGATCTTTATTCAAAATTTGCACACTTCTTGATCTACTAGTTGAAAATAAGTATACAAATTTTGAAGAAAAAGCTCCTAATCAACTTAAGTGTTGGTCATTCTCCTTCTCTAACCTTGATGTCAATCTTCTAGCATTAATAGCTCATTTTTATATTATTCATGTATTTTAAAATATTACAAAAAATATTAAAAACTAAATCAATTATCAACTCCAAAAAGAACCAATCCAATCCAATTGATAAATTTCTTAAAAACACCAAAATCCTCACTAACCTTCAAAATCTAATTTTTGAAATCCTAGCTCACTTAAATTCCAATAACCTTTGATCTAATTTTTAATTAAGCTCAAATTTACAACAAACATTTAACACAATTATATTTATAAATCTACAAATTTTTATCTATAGATTTATTATAATATTTACAAAATTCTCCAAAATATGAACCCACTTTATTTTTCAATAACCATAGTCACTTGAATAGAATCTTAACTTTACAAAGCTCTCACAAAGTCATTACAAACTCAAAAACCTTAAAACCAATACTCAAAGAAATCCTACCAAGTGTACTTTCTAATTCTACTCTTTAATAAACAAAAGAATCCTCTATCTACCATAATTGCATGGTTTTGTGCCTTGAGATCTGATTTCAATTCTAGTTCATGTCACCGACATAAGATTTACTCTAATAATTATTTAAGTGATATAGACCAATAGAAGTAGGTAAAATAAGTTGATTTGATAATATCTAATAGAAAAGCTTCTTAGAAGCTTCATAGATGCGGAATCACCTTTATACATGT
>JAWRVF010001835.1:0-39771 GCA_036785485.1 Physcomitrellopsis africana | reverse complement strand
AATTTATTTAGAATATTTTTAAAATTTATTGAAATTTCTGTAAAATTGATTAATAATGATTAAATTGATTAGGATTTTAATTGAGAGTTATTAAAGTTCAAAAAGATTTATTTTGACTTTGATTAGAATGTGATAAGAATATCTAGATTTCTCTAGATTTAAGGATATACTTAGCATAATTGGAAACTTACTTAGATTATTTTAGATTGCTATAAAGATATTTTTTAATACCTCATGCATTATTTTAGATTATAAATCTAACTTCAAGGTAAGATCAAATCCTTCTATAAATAGATGCCTAATACATTTATAAGGTGATTTTTACATAATACAATATCACATGGTCCTTATTATGACTGGATGTCCTTGTTTTCTAATTTAGCCAATTTTAAAGTTGATATCATATTTTATGCTTTAAATCTTCTAAACTTATTTAGATAATTTTTTTCATTGTGATTAAGCTTTCCACAATATAAATACAAATTTTCTTGCCAATGCCTATTTTTCTTTATTTGTAATAGTAGCTTCAATTGAAGTGCATTGATTAGCATAGATTTAGGGCCTATTGAATATTTCTTTGATGTTCTTGAATAAATAGCAATTGTATTATAATAATTATTCCTAAAAACCTAATATTTTTCTTGTTATAATTCAAATAGAAGATAGATATAAGTGATAGCTTTAGATATGAATTCTTCTAAATTGTCAACTTGAGACATTATATTTAATAAATTTCTTATATTGTTGTGTTAAAATTTGGCTATCATATAAAAATTATATATGTGAATATTTATTGTATAATTTACTGTATAAATAAATAGAAGCCATATTAATAGAATTTAATTGATTATAAAATATAATTAGATTATTATTTTAAAAGAAAATTATTTAAAAAATCTATTATTAAGATTTATATAATTTTTTTTATAATAACTTTTGAAGTTGATTTTATATTGATAATAAATTTTATATATTTTGAATCACCTTTGTTAAATATTGGTGATCCTTAAAATCTTATTTATTTCTTTTATTTGGTATTTAAAACATATATTACATAAATCTTATTAAAAAAAGATTAGAAAGATATTTTTAATATCAAAAAGAGTAATTAAGCCATCTATGTGGATGAATAGAGATGGATGATAGAAATCTCTATTCCTATTGGCCAAAAGTCATATCCAATGGACTTAAAGGAGGCTACTTGAGGCCTTATTAGGAATTAGGATTTCTATTTTAAGAAGATTTGAATATTAAAGGTTAGGATTAGCAAGCTTAGATTTTTGGCTATGGTCTTAGTACAAAAATTGAATAATTTGGAATATTTTATGAAGGATATATAGGTGCTCAAAATTAAGATTTCAAATTTGTACCTACTATCACTCTTTGGAAATAATTTGCACTTACAAAAAGCAATAAAAGATTATTGACTAGGGTTGGAGGGAAATTTTTTTAGCTATACTTAACATGTATGGCTTGATGAATTCAAAGCTAAGATGAAGGAATTATTTTAATATATATATCAACATTCTAGTTTTAAAACATAATTGTGGATGAAAATTTTGGAGCATCCTATTATATATTCATTTATATCCTACTTTAAATGCTTCTTATATTTCTATTTGGCACTTATATAAGTATATCTATATAAAAAATTTTAGAGTTCTATCTAATTGCTATATATATTTTAGATTTTATAATTTTGTTTGTCATCCAAATTTTATTCTATCTACTAAGAACTAAAGTATAAAAAGATGGTTTTCTTTCTTTACATTCTATTTGGTTTTTTTTCAAATGGTTCTATAATTTTTAATAAGTCCTTTATAACTTTTCTAGTAATCCATTTTGTTAGTCCATATCTTATTTTTAAGAGTCTTGACATTTCCTTTAATTCAAATAATCTACAAGCAAATGCCTCTAATGAACATCTATATTTGACTAAATTTTTCTAATCTTTGAAATTCTATAAATATTGTTTTTTTTATAGAAAAAACTTTCTAAACCTTTTGCATTCTAAAACATCTTTTTATATAATTTCTTCATTATAGTGGTTATTCAGTTCTAAATTAATTTAGTTTGTATACAATTCTAACATTTATATAAGAATATTGATAGAATTAAAGTATCACATTTACAACAATTTTAAAAAGTATTAAAATTGATTTTAACTCTTCTTATCTTTATAAAAATTTTTACATGCCAAATCATCCAATTTAGCATTGTTTATTTTTTCTTACTTCATTATTAATCATAATTCTTTCTATTTAAATGAATAAATAAGATTTAGGATTATTGTTAAGAACATGAATTTAGACAAAATTATAAATAGATAATAAATTCAAATATTACTAAGAAGCAATAAATTAATCAAAGAAAAAATAAATATAATATAAAAAAGAATTAATATAACTATTGTCAAATGTAAAATATCATGAATATAAAAAAAACATAGATAAAATTGAAGATAGTCTCTTTAATGCCTCCATAAATACTATTAACCAATAAGACTTTATATAAGCTTTCTATGAACCATAGGATATGTAACCTAAGCATCCAAGTTGAAGTTTATTTTAAAACAACTTTCTAAAAATAAAAAAATTATTTGATATATTCAAATAGCTTTGTGACATATGTAGAAGAATTTAAAATTTAAATTAGCATTTAATAAACTTCTTTGAAGTGCTATAATAAAAATATTTTCTATCTAACATCTTTTTACATACTTCTACTTACTTTTGATTTGTTGCATGACATACACATTTGTTACAATTCTATTCTTATTACTTAATATTAAAAAATTATGCTCATGTGCAAATGAATACAAATCGATCCATTTCATTCAAGTATTGCATCATTTCAACTCTGCCCGGTTCAAAAAAAAAAGATAAAATTTTAGTTAAAATAATAGTACATAAAATAGTTTAAAATATAAACAAAACTCCTATTCTCTCTTCATAATGCTAATTATACTATACCAAGATCTAGTTGTTTCAGCAACAGTTGCAAATATTATAACTCTGAATGCTAAAGAACTGTCTTCAAAAGTACTGGTAAAGTAAACAACATGCTTCCATGAAGGTGTGTTGCCAGTAATTTTATCGCAGTTGCAGGTTGGTGTCTTAGCCACAGTCTTTGCCTCTCTCAGCAATCAGTGGTAGTAGATAGTCCCTTCTTTTCTGCATGTACCAATTGCTGAAGGCTCAAGGATGGGATGCAAATTCAGACAACCTCATTTCCATTCTTCTTAAAAGGATTTGGCTGCCATGGAAGCAATAGAAAATCACAATTTGGTGAGAAAGGAGATGGTAGAATACTCAAACATTACGGATCTAGTAGAAGTGCTTTAGACACCGAATAGCAATTCAAAGTTATAATATCAAAGGAGACATTGCACTTTTAGATCATCTTCTTGTGGCATTTTCTTTTCAACTTCAATAATCCAATAAATTCAATATCTATCACATACATCTATCTAGAGAAGGTTCCAAAACATTTTAAAAGGTCTTGGAATTTTTTAGAACTTTTTTCAAGATCTAAGAAGATTAGAAGAGGTTTTTTATATTGCTTGACTTTTAAGTAATGTAAGAAGTCACAAGAAAAGGTTTTTAAGGTTTCTTCACATTGAAGCAATAAATAAGTTGCTCAAGAAGCATCTTAGGATGATTTGGAGGCAACACCTTCTACAAGAATTTTATAATACATGGCTTGTGGTTTAATTTGGATCTTCTAGTCTTATTATTATTTTTATATTATATTGCTTTGTAATAAGACTCATGTATCTTATTATTTTATTATAATCTTGTATAAGTTTCTTGATGTAATCTATAATAATTTGTTGAAATTGCTAATATCAATTTAAAAATTGTGCTTTCTTGATAGAGTGTGAACTACCTCTCTTCTTGAAAGCATTGAAGCATTTTAGAGATTGTAGATTATCTTCTTCTAAATTGATATCATTCATTTTTTTTTTGTTTTTTTTGTTTTTTTTTTTTTTTAAAGTTGATTTTAGTTATAGATAATGCTGAAAAATTTTCAAAAATATATCAATTTCTTCTTCTTTCTTAAAATTTCATCGATCTATTTTATAAATATAGAAGTAGATTAGGTCATGGATAATATACTTTTATAAGTTAAAAATAAAATAGTAATTCTTGTAAATCTATGAGCTCTTATAAATGGCTTAAGAGAGGAGATTGTATTTTTTTTCAATCCAAGTAAAGAATTTTAGATTAATTTAATGTTTGAAGAAATTAGATGAAAGATTCATAATTTGTGAGAAGAAGTTATTTGATTAAAAAAAATAAGTACTAGACATTTGTCACATATGACTTTTACAAATATTTTAAAAATTATTATAAAAGTATCCAAGACTAATATGTCAAATAAGTTTAATAGAATAAGATCCAATTTTTAAGGCTTTGTGCAATAAGTACAGCTCTACTCATGCTTATATCTTTTTCATTATCTAAATAGGTTCACTCAAGTTGCTTTTGTAGGTATTCTTTTATTAATAAGTACTTATTCATAGTTTGATCTATTATTGAATAAGAATTTTATAATATTGTACAACTTAAAGGTTTTTATAGAAAGATTTATTGTTGTATTTAGAGATAGTTATTACAAAAAGGTGGCAAAAAAGAAGATACAAAACTTACAACAAGGATCACATTTAGTTGCAATTTATGTTGCAAAATTTTAATAACTTATATATGACCTTGATTAGAATAATAAGGTATTTATGACTTAGTTTTAGTATGATTTAAGTAACAATGTGATATGGCATAATTTTTTATCTAAAAATATATTAAATACCTAGCTATAGAAAGTTTACCTATAATTTATTAGCCAAGCTCTAATAAATTTTTTTGTCCTTAATAAGAAAGAAAAATAAATATAATAATATTAAAAAAATATTATATTAATAAAACTTTTTATATTTAAGTAGATTTATACATAAAGTTTTTCTATGGCATTTAAAAAAATCCTTAATATCATTTTCAATGCCAAATCATAATTAATTAATTTTTGATAAGTTAGATTTTTAATAATTTTAAAAAAAATCTTCTTTTATAAATTTATTTTTATATCAAAAATATTATCATAGCTCTATATATCTATCTTTTCACCTCCATAAAGTCTTGGCTCCTAAAAACCCCTTTAATTTTTATAAAATATTTAAATTATAACAAAATCCTTTAATATCTTATTCACTTGCAAAAGATTGATTTCTTCTTAAACTTTAGAATACAATAACTCTTGATTTAGTTGTTCAATTTTTATCAAATTTTTCCAAAATATAGGTTATATCTTTAAACTTTATTATAAAAAATTTAACTATAGATTTTTTTTTAATTGTTTGATATCTCAAAAATCCTAGTAGGTACTTAAAATCCTAGTTTATAAACATTTGAACACTATTTTCTTCATATCTCAAAAATTCAAAATTCTAATGTCAAAAAATTTTTGTGTATAATTTTTTAATATAAAAATATGTACTTTTAAAAATTTTGAGTCAAAACCTTATCAAATGGCTTAAAATATAGCTCAAAACAAAACCACTAATTAAACGAGATTATTATCATGGACATAAGATTTACTCTAATAATTATTTAGCTAGTATAGATAGATAGAAGTAGATAGAAATATGTTAATTTGATAATATCTTAGAAAGAAGCTTCTTAGAAGCTTCATAGATGTGGTTGCACCTTTATACATGTCTACAAGTGATTGATAGGCTAGAAACTTAGCCAACAAGTTAGCCACGTTGTCATGTTGTAACATGTTTATGTGGTGAAAAACATGGACAATAGTGATTTCTACTTAATATTCAAATATCTTAATTCAATAGAAACTTAAGATACTTAAGAAAGATTTTATAAAAGCCTCTTAGATTATTTTTTTAATTTTAATAGCTAATAGATAAAAATTAATTATTAAAATTTCCTTCTAAGTTGTAGAAACTCTTTCATTACTTTGAAAAGCCATAAGTTAATAAAAATAGGATAGAAGAGATAAATAATTAGTATGGTTGATACTAGGATTAAGTTGAAGATAGGTTCAAGCTTAAAAATCCTTAGAATAAGTTAGATTGATATTTGAGGATCGACCGTGTATGGGACATGGTTGAAATCAGACTTTTAGCTACAAAAATGGCTATCAAGGACATGATGTGAGATTATTTGGAGATCAACAACTAGGATTAGATAGTTAGCTTTAAGTTCATTCTAGAGACATCTAGCTTATTTTTGTATAGTTTAAGAAGACTTAGCAATCGCTATCTAAAATCAAGGTTTGTACAAGAGATTAAATTTTTATGCAATAAAATTAGGACTAGATCTTTTCACTATTGTCTGTAATCAAAGTGACATCTATAGTTGAAAATTTGATAGTGTGTGGGTGATTGAATGTGCTAAAATTGAATAAAACTTTATAACAACTAATAGTGCAATCAAGATTTACATGATCTTTAATACAAAGAGATACTAGAAATTGGTAGTTTAGAATTATTAAGGGTTTTTGCAATATCTAAAGATCTATTAATAAAATCAAAGTGAAATTTGGCATAATGTTAGAAGACTTGAAAGGCAGGCCACATATCAATTTTTAGCTGAAGTTAATAATTGAAGAAGAAAAAATTGCTGCTCAAATATCTACATCAACTTCCAAGTTGGCGGTTGAGTGACATTAATATAGTTTTTGGTTAATTTTTGACAATATGTAAGTTAAATTGGGCTAAAACTTTCTAAATATATAGAAGACTTATATTTATATTTGTATAAAAAATTTCATATCAAGTTGATAGTTAGATTAAGATTTATAGCTTATTGAAGTTTACTAACTAAGATTAAGACTTTCAAAGAGAAATCTAAGTTGCTTAATTGTGACAAGTAACAAAGTAATTGGGATTTATATGTAGATGAAGTTACTAGGGAGAGTGTTTTTAAGCACTTTGTATTGACTTAAGTACTCTCGTATTGATATTCAAATCATATTCTTCTTATATGAAGAAAACATGTTAAAGATTCTTCGATATATGTGAACCGCAACTTCATCTTCCACAGCCAAGTGCCCGACGCATTTCCAAACATGACAATATGTAATACAACAATGTATTGCATATATTGATAGCTTGTGGAATAAGCTAAGTATATGGTGTATATATGAAAAACTTGTCTTGCAAATTTAACATGTGTCTTGTGAATTGGACACGTATTAAAGGTCCTATAGAATGTTGCCATGTAGCTTTTAGATATATATTAAATATAGAGACAAGAAAAAAACCTTCTTTATTCTTGTTAATATCTTTCTTATTTTTAATCTTGTTTCAAGAATCTCTAATTTTTTTTTTTTTTTTTTTTTTTTTTTTTTTTTGGCAATAGCCAATATAATTTTAATATTATTCTATTTTTGAATGATTTTCTATTCTTTTAAATGACATGAAAGTATATTGACATTTTGTTCTTTTATGATTTATATCTTTGACAATTTGACAAGAGTGAAGATTAATTATTTTTATTTTGTGTTTAAGAAGTGAATAGATTATTCCACTTTTATTGTTATATTTGAAGGTTATGGATTATCTACCTTTAAACTAACATTCTTTGCTTTCTAACCTTGATTTTTTCCTTGAAAGAAAGTGAATTACCTCTCTTTGTAGAAATTTTTATTTGATATTAGAGGTTGCAGATTATCCTCCTCTAATTTGAATTGAGGAGTTATTAAAATGAAAGGAAAGATCATAGATACTATAGTTAATAGAATTGAAAATAGATTTGTAACTATTGCAGATCTTTAGAGGCTTGTCAATACTCTTAGGGTGGAAATTTCACAAATCACTAATACCAATCATAGAGGTACTATTTCTACGTCTATAGAAGAAGTCCAAAGCCTATACCAAGAAATTATATAATTGAGGGAAGTAAATAAATCAGTCTTATAAGTAAATCCAAGATTAGTATACTTAAGAAGTTTGATAGAATAAGATCAAAATTTTGAAAATTTTTATAACAAGTCAAGCTATATCTAAGGTTGCATCCTTTCCAATATCCTAATGGATTTACTCAAGTTAGATTCATAAGCACACTTCTATCTAGAAGTGCTGTTTTTTAATTTGCACCTTTGATAGAAAAAGATTCACGACTTCTTTATGATTTGAATTCATTCCTTGAAGTGTTTACAATCACCTTTGGAAAAAGCAATCGAGAGAAGGTAGCAGAAACCAAGCTCTTATCTTTATGACAAGGAATCATGGTGAGTCACAATATATATTGTAGAATTCCAAAATCTTGCTTGAAATGTGGAATAGAATGATAAAATCCTTATCAGTCAATTTTATTATGGATTGAAAGATAACATTAAAGACTTACTATTAAGAATATCAAAAACAGATTTTTTAGAATAATTCATTACTTAAGCCATTGCATGCGATAATCATTTATTTAAAAGGTACTAGGAATACAAATTTAGCTAGAGAAGAATAAATCAATTACTAACAACAACTCCTAAGTTTTTAGAAACTTATTTGATTAAGCCAAATTCAATACAAATTGATGGAGTATATTTTAAACTTTTCATTGAATAGGAAAAAATTTGACGTTGTCAAGAGGGTTTGTGCTTATATTATGGAGAAACAAAGCATATTGTTGTCACGGACATAAGATTTACTATAGTAATTATCTAATTAATATAGACCAATAGAAATAGGTAAAATAAGTTGATTTGATAATATCTCATAGAAAAGCTTCTTAGAAGCTTTATAGACACGAAATCACATTTATACATATTTATAGGTGATTGATAGGTTAAAAACTTGGTCAACAAGCTAGCCACATGGCGCACATGTTGGTAGCTTGTGGAACAAGCTAGCCATGTGTTACACATGTTGATAGCTTATGGAACAAGTCAAGTATGTGGCGCACATATGGAAAACTTGTCGTAAAAATTAGACACGTATAGGAGGTCCCATAGAATACCGCCACATAGCTCTTAGTTAGATAGTATTTATAGAGGCAAGAATGAAGCCTTCTTCACTCTTGTCAACTCCTTTCTTACTTTTAGTACAGATTCAAGAGTCTATAATTTTCTTGTCTTGTAGCAATAGCCATTCTAGTTTTTTTTAATAAACATACTTTCTTACTTCTATTTTATTATTCTTCTTAATAGAAGTTTCATATATTTATTTGCTTTCATCGAGTTCTTGTCCTTGACAGATTAACAAGAATATACATATAATATTAGAGCTTTGTCTTTTCTTGATTAAGAGTAGATTATCCCTTTCTCTTGATAAGATATAAGCATATTAGAAGTTATAGAATATCCACTTTTAAACTGATATTGTTTCTATAATTTTTTATTTTTTTATTTTTTTAATGTGTTATTTTACATTTTTTGAAGTGAGAGTAGACACCTTCCTTCCTATTGTATCATCATGGCAGAGCTTGTGGAAATGAAGAGTACAATGGCACAAATGTAAGAACAAATGAAAGAGCTAATGCTTGCAATGCATCAATTCAATTTACCACCACAAGGAGCAACAAGATTAGCAGAAAGTGAAGATATAGAGATGATTGGAGTTGCATCAATATCTACACCAAATCATACTACCTCACTTATGATGGAGCACCATTCAAACATTAGAGAACCAAAAATTAGTTTGTTTGAGAAGTTTGATGGTACAAGATCTAAATTTTGAAGATTTGTCAATCGGGTGCAACTAATAATTGAACTTCAACCTCAGAGTTATCCTACGCAAGGATCTCAAGTTAGGTTTATTGAAACGTTATTTTTAAATTCTGCTTTATTGTGGTTTTCATTTTTTTTTGAATGACATGATTCAATATTGGATAATTTGAAGGTATTTTTAGCAAAATTCCAATCTATGTATGGAAAACATGATGCAATCCGTATTGCAACCAACAAGATTTACATCCTATAATAAGGCAATCGATCAATGTCATTATACGCTTCACAATTTTGACAACTAGCGACTGATATCAAATGGGATAATATTGCACTCATCAACCAGTTTCTCTAGGGATTAAAATATGAGGTAAAAAAAATTAATGCTCAATTTATCTGATCCTCAAACATTGAGTCAAGCAATTGATTTTATTATGAAGTGTGACAATTGACTTTTTGAATTTCGATCCAAAAGTCGTACAAGAGAGCCTCAACATTATTATTCAATGGCAACATCAACGTCCTCACAAAATGTACATTTGGAAGTAGAAGACATACAAATTGATGCGGTACGTTTTAAACCTCTTACTGAAGAAGAAAAGATTCAGCATCGTCAAGGACGATTATATTTATATTGCAAAGAACCTAAGCACACTGCTCAACATTGTCCAAAGAATCAATACAACTACAAAATGAGGAGTACGATTGTCAAAGAAGACAACATGTCAGAAAATGAATTTGTCCAACTATAATAGGGACCGTGCAGCTCAAACCTTGTACAATTCCTAATAAAGGTCCTATTCTTTCTTCAAAATCTTCTCCTTATTTTATATTAGATGTATATTTAGGACCAAAAAACTATAGAGCCTTTGCCTTATTTGATTCACAAGCCTCAGCATGCTTTCTAGATGAATAATTTGTTAAAAATTATAAAATATTTTTAGTACAAAAAACTAAACTTATACATATAGAAATCATAGAGGGTCATCCATTGGCTTCTGAAGATGTCACTCATGAAACTTGTCCTATAAGAGTAACAATAGATGGTCATAATAGCTACGTAATCTTTAATATAATTAAATATATGTCTAATCCAATTATTTTAGGTTTATCATGGCTAGAAAAATATAACCCTCAAATAGATTGGAATTCTCATAGACTTGATTTTTCTCAGAACATTATTAAACATCTTGCCGATCAAGTGAAAAATTATAAGTCTAGTATAGTAAAATCCATACTTATAGGTGCAAAAGCTTTTATACATGCAACAAAAGAAGGATCAACTTTTGCTATTTATGCCACATCCGTTTCTGATGGTGGAAACACTTTAATTGGCATTCTAAGCCAATATCTAGATTATCAGGATATTTTTGAGAAAAAGAATGTAGATATTCTTCCGGAGCATCGTCCATATGATTGTTCAATTGATCTCATGGAAGGAACTCAGCCACCATTTAGACCAATCTACAGTTTATTACAAGATGAGTTGGCTGAACTTAAGGCGTATATTGACGAGAATTTGGCCAAGAATTTTATACACCATTCTAAATCTCTAGTAGGAGCTTCAATTCTATTTGTGAAGAAAAAAGATGGATCATTGCAGATGTGTGTTGACTATCAAGGACTCAACAAGATCACAATCAAGAATAGATATCCATTATCTTTGATATCAAGACTTCTTGACTAATTGAATCAAGCTAAGATCTATACAAAAATAGATCTAAGAGAAGCATACAATCTAATATATTTTTGATATTTTGGATATTCATTCAAGTATGTCCTTAGACCCTCTTATTTATGATATCAAGAATAATTCTTTTAAGACTCATGATTCTTCTAAATTTGAATTCAAGAATAACCTACTATATTTCGAAGGACGCTTATATGTTCTAGAAGAAGAAGCATGTTTATGTGTTCTTCAAGCATGTCATGATTTTTTAGCGACAGGATATTTTGGATACAATAAGACTTTTGAACTTATATCAAGAGATTTTTGGTGGCCTCAAATATGGAAGGCAATCAAAGACTTTGTACAATCATGTGATATCTGCTCAAGGTCAAAGACTCCTTGTCATATACCTTTTGGACTTTTTTAGCTATTACCTATTCTAGAACAACCATAGTCTTTTGTTTCTATGGATTTCATCACAGATCTTTCAAGCTCAAGATCTTATGACTCTATATTTGTGATAGTAGATTGGTTCACCAAGATGGCATATTTTGTGATATGTACAAAATCTATGACAAGTGAAGAAACAACTAAGCTTTTCATTGATAATATCTATCGCTATCATAGGTTACTTAAAGATATTATATCGGATAGGGGAGCTCAATTTGTGTCAAGATTTTGGAGAATCCTTTTCAAGATCTTAAAAGTGGATATAAAATTATTTTCAGCTTTTCATCCTTAAATTGACGGACAAATAGAGCGCGTGAACCAAGTCTTAGAGCAGTACTTAACGTGTACCATCAACTACCAACAAGATGATTGGACAACTCTACTACCATTGGCAGAGTTTGCTTATAATAATATGATACATTCTTCTACGCAACAAACACCTTTCTTTGCCAATTATGGTTATTATCCACGACTTGATGCTTTTGTCTTTTCAAAAGTTGATAATCTAGTGACAGATAATTTGACAAATTATTTGTCAGAGCTACATGCAATAATGAAGGTGCAATTAAAAGAAGCTCAAGAACGACAAAAAATAAATGTAGATGTGTATCACAAGGAACAACCACAATTCAACGTGGAGAACAAGGTATAGTTACTTCATCACAATATCAAGACTACTTGTCTTTGTGATAAGTTGGACTATTGTAGGCTTAGACCTTTTCCTATTTTTAAACAAATCAATCCAGTTGGATATCGATTACACTTACTGGAGTCCATGAAGATCTATCTTGTATTCCACGTGTCATTGCTCAAGCCATACAAGACATTGGATATATAAGGAAGAAGACAAATGCCACCACCTCCTATAGAAGTAGACAATGATAAAGAATTTGAGATTGAAGAGATTTTAGATTCAAGGTAATGCCAAAATTGACTAGAATATTTTGTGCATTGGCGCAGATATGATATTAGTGAAGACACATGGAAGCCATCCAAGAATCTAGCAAATTTATCAATAAAAATCAATGCATTTTATCGATGACATCTGTCAAAATCAAGATAAAAAAATCAAGAAAATCTTTGCTATAAAATAAAGCAGGTTCTATAGAGGTTTCATCCTACCTTGTATCATTGTTCATTATTTCCTTAGATTTGTTTGTGCTAAAGAGATGGAGGATCAACAACCAACGAATTCAACTCAAGAGCCATCATTTGCTGATTTACCAGACAAGACATTATGACTATTACAACCTTTAAGACGACGAAATAGAGATGAAGACCCTCAAGAAGGACATGTCCTTTCTCAAATTGATGGCAAAATACAACGTGTTTGATATCACAACCTTGGAAGAGACTCTCAATGTTTGGTGATACTTTTAGAGGTAGGAACTACTAATAATGGAATTTCTAATGTTTTTTTTGAAGGGAATTATGAAGGTGTCAACAATGATCAAATAACAAGGTGGTCCTCTCACCCTGATATGGGACATTATCAATGGCTAAAAGGACCTATCAACTACCTTCAAAGAGAACAAAGATCAGAGTATGTGGCAAATATAATTTGACGTATCTTGGACTTTCTCAACATGTAATCACTACTCCTTGTGGAACTCATCCCTAGAAGGGGGAGTAATGTCATGAATATAAGATTTAGTCCAATAATTATCTAATTAATATAAACTAATAGAAATAGGTAAAATAAATTGATTTGATAATATCTGATAGAAAAGCTTCCTAGAAGCTTCATAGATGCAGAATCACCTTTATACATGTCTATAGGTAATTGGTAGGTTAGAAACTTAGTCAACAAGCTAGTTATATGGCGCACATGTTGGTAGCTTGTGGAACAAGCTAGCTATGTGTCACACATGTTGGTAGCTTGTCGAACAAGTCAAGTATGTGGCGCGCATGTGAAAAACTTGTCAATTCCTTTCTTGCTTCTAGTCCAGATTCAAGAGTCTATAGTTTTCTTGTCTTGTGGCAATAGCCATTCTAGTTTCTTTTAATATACATATTTTCTTACTTCTATTTTGTTATTCTTTTTAATAGGGGTTTCATATGTTTATTTGCTTTCATCGAGTTCTTGCCCTTGACAATTGTTCAACATTGTCTAAAGAAGTAATGTAATCATAAAATAAAGAGTATGGTTGCTAAAAAAGATAATGTGTCAAAAAATAAGTTTTTCTAGCTACAATAGGCACTATGCAGTTGGAATCATATACAACACCTTCTAAAGATCATATTCTCTCTTCAGATCCTTTATCTTATTTTACAATAGATGTATTTTTAGGATCTAAAATTTACAATTTTTTTTTCTTATTAGATTTAAGAGCCTTAACTCATTTCTTAGATAAAGATTTTATTATAAAATAAAAAATATATCTAATCAAAAAAACTAAATCCGTACATGTAGAAATTATAGATGGTCATTTGCTATCTTTTAGAGATGTTATTCATAAAATTATTCTTTTAGATGTAATAATTAAAAGACATAATAGTGTAGTAATATTTAATATGATTAAATCTACTTTCAATCTAATTTTTTAGGATTATTGTAGTTAAAAAAATATAATCTTTAAATAGATTGGACTTCATATAACTTTAACTTTTCTTGTAGTTTAATCCAAAAATCTGTTAGTCAAGTAAATATATATAATTCTAGTATATCCAAATCTTTATTGATAAGTGCAAAAGCTTTCATATATATGGCAAAAAAAGGATTTACTTTTGCTATACATGCTATACCTTTTTATGATGCTGAAAAGATTACAAGTGATAATCCTAGTTAATATCAAGACTTTTAAGGTGTTTTTGAAAAAAAAAAACATAGATATTCTTCTAAAGCATTGACCTTATAATTGTTCAATTGATCTTTAAAAGGGAACTCAACCACCATTTGGTTCTATCTATAATTTATCATAAAATGAGTTAATTGCATTAAAAGAATATATTGATGAGAACTTAGCTAAGAACTTTATACGCAATTTAAAGTCTCTAACAAGAGATCCTATCTTATTTGTGGAAAAAAAAGATGGATTGTTGTGGATGTATATAGATCATTAAAGACTTAATAAGATTACTATTGACAATATGTATCCTTTACCTTTGTTTTCAAAACTTCTTGATCAACTCAATCAAGCAAAAATCTACACAAAAATAGATCTGCAAGGAGTATACAACTTGGTCCACATTAAAGAAGGTGATGAATGGAAGATTACATTTTGAACTAGGTATGGACATTTCAAATATAATATCATATTTTTTAGACTTATAAATGCACCAATTGCTTTTCAACATCTTATAAATGATATTTTTTATAAATTTTTTGATGATTTTGTTGTATGTTATTTAGACAACATTTTGATGTATTCTAAGAATATAGAAGAATATGAACTTCATATTTGTTGTATATTACAAAAATTTAGAGATGCGTGGTTATATACCAAGATAGAAAAGTGTGTATTTTACACTACTCAAGTTAATTTCTTAAGATATGTTATTTTGAATAATAGTCTCAAGATGGATCTTAAAAAAGTTTAAACAATTATGCATTAGAAGATTTTGAGAATAATAAGAGATGTGCAATACTTTTTGAAAATTTCCAATTAATGTCAAATCTTTATTAAGAATTTTTTTAAAGTTATAATTCCACTTATACACTTAACTTGTAAGGACAAACTTAAGTAAAATAAAGAAGTAAAAATATTATTTAAAGCTTTGAAGATAGCTTTTATTTCTGCATCAATCTTGTATTGTGTTAATTTTTTAAAAATATTTTTTATGGAAACAAATACATCAAATTTTGCTTTGGATGCAATGTTATGACAAATAAGAAGAGATGACAAACTCCACCTAGTAGCTTTTTATTACAAGAAATTTTTAGCAACAGAGATCAACTATGAAATCCATAATAAAGAACTTCTTGCAATTGTGAATTCTTTTCAAGAATAGCATCATTATCTAGAAGGCACTTCTAATCCAATTATTGTATACATGGATTACAAAAATCTTAAGTATTTTATATCAAGACATGTGTTGAATTGTTGTTAAACTTGTTGGAGTATGTCTTTATCAAGATTCAAGTTCATTATCACTTAATAACTAAGAAAACAAGATTTGTCTAATGCCTTTTTTAGATATTTTTATCTTGTACTAAAAAAATGAGATTTAGCTTTTGATCAACAAAGAATAATCCTCTTGAAATTGGAAAAATTTCATCTTTGAGTAATGAAATCAACATTGACTATTAATTCAATTTTTTTTAAGCAAGTCCAATCAAGTATGTCTTTAGATCCTTTTATTTATGAGATTAAGAATAATTCACCTAAATCTCATGATACTTCTAAATTCAAGTTTAAAAATAATCTACTCTATTTTGAAGGATGCCTATATGTTCCAAAAGGTGAAGCACGATTACATGCCCTTGAATCTCATCACAACTTCCCTGTAGCTATCAAAGATATAAGATAACGAATTAGAAAAGAGACAAGAAAAAGATTACTAAACTAAAATGATTTTAAGAACAAAGAACTGGATAGACAAGAACAAAGAACTAGATGATTGAAAAGAATAAAAACTAAATTGATATGAAGAAATAAGGCAACTCTTTGGATTGCTCTAAGACTTGTGTTGGAAAGATTGAGGTGTACCTTGATCTTGTCTCCTATTTATATTATAAGGCCTATGTCCTATTGATCTTTTTAAGAGTATTTTAAAAAAATTTAAAAGATTGAGGAAGATTCTAGAAGATTGAGGCAAGTTCAAGAAGATTAAAGAAGATTCTAAAATATTTTAGGAGGCTATAAGAGATTCTAAAAGATTATAGAAGATTCTAAAGAAGGTTTTAGAAGGTTATGAGACATTCTAAAAAACTATAAAAGATTCTAAAAGACTATAAAAGGTTCTAAAAAACTACCAAAGGTTTTAGAATGTAGTGACTTGAAGTATGTCCGTGACATCACCTTCCCTTCTAGTAACGAGTTCCACTAGGAGCCAAAGTAATTTGATGATCAAATTACATATGCAAGAAATCTAAAATTCATTGGAATAGAGAAGTAACATATTCCATCTTTTGTTTGTTGGTTACTGATTCAACAGGATCCTTGAGGTAGCATCGATGACCTCTAGATATAACTTCTATTGTATCAACATCCTATCTAAGAATCTAGTCTTTGTTGCGACCTTTAAAATATCCTCTGAATATAATTTCTAGTCCATTTGGAGTCATCCTTCCAACTTCAAAGAATATTATCAAAGAATGAGCATTTGAATCAAGATTTTTGTGATGAGGCCATATCTCCAAAGATTCTAAACGTGGTCTTATTTGGTATTAGAATATTTTTTCTTTGCCTTATTCATATTCTTCAAATCCAACAGATTGTGAAAGTTACAATGATTCACAAGCTACTTGTGTAGCAAAAGAGTCTTCTAACTCTTATTCTTGTAAATTCCTTCAATAATAAAGATTTGATATGGTAACTAATAAATTTTTAGTAGGATCTATTCTATCTTGGAAAAAACAACTATATACAAATGAAGGTCTTGGCATAGCTCTCTCTCTTTTATATTGGTCTTTTGACATTGATAGAAAAGCATCATTTAGAAGTCAAGAGATGTTGGTGTATACAAAATCTTTAATAGCAATTGAATCTAGATTTTCTAAAATATTATTGATGGAATTTTTAAACTTTCTTAGGTGCATTCCTAAGGTTATTTGAAGGTTCTTATATTCTTTTGGTAACTCTATAGTCCTTCCAATGAATAAAATATTCTAATTATCTATATTTTATATGCAAATCTAATATTTCATCTATTTTTTATTCAAGCTCTTGATTGACTTCAATTGAAATTGGTGGTAGAAGAGTTTTTTTTAACAATACTTGATTTATGATAGGTTTTTAAAAATAAGACATGAAAGATTAGATAGATGCGTATGCTACTTGGTAATTCAAAATAGAAACTTATTGAATTTACTTGGTGTAGAATCATAAATGGTTCAAGTCTTTGGTATTCTAATTTTTGTGATAGTCGATTTGTTTGTATGTTTTGTCAAAACAACCAAACACAATTTCCTACCTTGAATTTTGGTTGATTCTTGCAATAAATATTTGCATAGTTTTTATATCAGTCTTGAGCCATTTGCAGTTGGAATTTTAATTCTTTATAAATGGTCTTCAAGTAGGTAGCTTGATTTTTTATAGTAGAGCTTCTCACATCTTCAATTCAAAATGAATTTGCTCTAAGGTGGTATCTATAGTTTAAAAAGAATAGAGTTTGATTTGTCAAAGAATGTTTGATGATATTACATGTAAACTCAGTCAATAGTAGGAAGTCCATCCAATTATCTTATTGGCAATTTATATTGCAACAAAGATATTATTCTAAGATCTAATTCACCCGTTTTATTTAACCATCCATCTAAGGATGATAAATTAATGAAAGGTTGATTTTGACCTTTAAAAGTTGAATTAGTCTTTTCCAAAAATTTGATACAAATTGTGGTCCTCGATCCAAAATGATATCATTTGGAAGCCTATGTATTTGATAAATATTATAAATAAAAAACTTAATGGTTTTCTTTCCAAAAATAGTCTTATTATATGGGATGAAATGTATCATCTTGATAAGATATTCTACTACTACAAAATATTGAATCTTTTTTATTAGAAATTGGGAGGTCTATAATGAAGTCCATGGATAACAATTACTATAGATTTTTAGGAATTGGAAGTGGTTGGAGAAGTCTATATGATTGGTATCTTTCAACCTTTCCTTGGACACAAATTTTGCATAATTAGATGAATTCATTCACCAATTTTTACATTTAAGGCCACAAATAATCTTTTGATATTAATTCTAAGGTCTTATTAAAGCTAAAATATCTAACTATTGGAAGATCATATTGAGCTTGAAGAATCTAAAGTCTTACAAGATTTAGAAGAATATATAAAAGATCCTTGAAATATAAGAATCTATCTTCAAAATCGAAATTATTATTTTCTTCTACTTGTGTATTTTTTAAATATCACTGAATGTTATTTACAAATGGATTTGTTTTCATTTTTCTCTAGATTTCTATCTTGAAAGCTATATCTATATAAATAGATATTGTCAATGTCTTCAACTATAAATTAGATGGCTTTAATATGAGTGATTTTTGTTGATCCAATATAATGTCTCCTATTCTTAGCGCAAGATATAACCATTAAGAAAGGACATCTGATTTCCCTTAAAGTTTTTTCGGACAATATATAATTACAAAATCAAACCAAAATAATGACATGCTCCATCAAACTTGATAATAATTCAAAACTACGGCATTTATAAAATACTACAAGTTTTTGTGATTAATGTATATCATAATCTTATATTGAGCCTCTTCCAACAAATGGTACCATTCTTCAATAGTATCAACAATTGCCAATAGTTTTTAGTCATGGATCTCATAATTGATCTCTGTAGTTGAAAATTTTTAAGAGCAAAATGCTACTAGATGAAATTGACTATCATCACCAATTTGAGAAATTATAGATCCAAGTGCAAAATTTGAGACATCCGTTTTCAAAATGAATGGTTTTATTAGATCTACATGGACAAATATAGGAGCTAAAGTGAAAGATTCTTTTAGCTTCTTCAATGCTTTTTCGTCTTTTTCATCTCAAATAATTTTTTTTTTGCCTATAAGTCATATTAATAGAATTATAATCTTGAAATAATTTTTGATAAAGATTCTATAAAAATTTACAAATCCCAAAAAACATTATACATCTCTAATTGATAACAATTATTTTTACTCTATAATAGTTTGTATTTTCATTGGATCTATAGAAATTTCATTTTTAAAAGCATTATATATCAAAAACTTGACTAATGGTTAATAAAAAGAATATTTTTTCAATTTGGCATACAATCTACTTTTCCATAGTTTCTCCAACACCATACATACATGATATTCATGTTCTTATTCATTCTTAGAGAAGATCAAGATATCATCCAAATAGATAATTACAAAGTCATTTAAGTATTTTCATAAGATGTCATTCATCATATGTTGAAAGACTACAAGTGCATTTGTAAGTCCAAAAGGCATAATATTATATTCAAAATATCCATATCTTATATGAAATATTGTCTTCAATTGATTTTCTTCTTTGATCCATCTAGGTTGTAGGCACTTCTCAAATCAATCTTTGTAAAGATCTCTGCCTATCTTAATTGTTCCAATAATTCTAAAATTAACAGTAAATGGATAGCAATTTTTTATAGTTACCTTGTTTAGACCTTGATAGTCAACACACATATGTAAAGAACCATCTTTCTTCTTCACAAATAAGATAAGAGCTCTTGCAGGTGATTTTTAATGTCTAATAAAATTCTTGGCTAGATTTTTATAAATATATTTTTGCAAGGCTATAAATTTCATTTGTAAGAGATTATAAATTGGACCAAATAGAAATTGAGCTCTATCTTGTAATTTGATTGCACAATCATAAGAACGGTGTTCTGATAAGATGTTTGCTTTTTTCTTTTCAAATATGTCTTTAAGGTCACAGTATTAATTAGGAATATCTTGCTTTAGTTGCTTTGTTGGATCTTTTATTGGAATAGCATACAATGCAAATTCAACCCCTTTCCTTGCTGTCTACATAAATACTTTAGCTCCAAGAAATAAAATAACACTTCGTTTTTTCTTTTGATGTTTGAATCTTAAAAAAATCTTTTATAAACTCCAATCAATATTAGGATTATGTAATTCAAATTAAGAGAGTCCAATGACAATAGGATTTATTGGACATCAAATAATGTTAAAGACAATATGTGATGCTTGATATCCTAGTATTATTTTCAATAGTTGGATTTTTTCAATAACATCTTTTGATACAAGATTTTGTCTATTAATGACTTTAATGAATGTGAAATAGATCTTCTTTACAAGCACTAAGTTGTATTTTGTTGCAAAATCTTTTTCTATAAAGCATGTTGAGGCTCCAATATCTAAAAAGACTTCAGTAAAAATCTCTTGTTTTAAGATTCTTATATATATAAGAAATATAAAATAGGATGTTGGATCCGAAAGTAGGAAGAGATATTTTTCTAGTACTTTAGATTTGTGGATGTCCAATTACAAGGTCTCTACTATGGCTGAATATCTTCATTTTTTGACCTTTCCAATTCAGATGTTATACCTTGTGCCTTGAATTCTCTAGACTTGTTTGGATAGTTTGCTGTCTTATGATTAGGTCTTCTATAATATAGATATAGATTCTCTTGTCAATGTCTAGTTTTTTTTGCTGGTGTTAATGGCTTAAATTCAGTTGTATCAATCTGCATAGACTGAGAATATATTAATGGCTTCTCCAATATTTTTAAAGATATAGCAAATATACTTTGATAAATATTGCTGAAAATTGATTGCCTATCTTATCGTAATTCAAATAGGCAATTGTCACAAATAATAGCTTGAGATATGAATTCTTCTAAGCTTTCAACTCTTGATATTATGATCAATAAATTCTTCACATGGTCTTTTAGGCCATAACAGAATTGAATCATAAAAGCGTTATTGTTTCAATTAAGATCACAAGTAATTAGTTAAAATTTTGTAGTAAAAATTACAGCTAAACATTATTTTTGTTATAGATTTTGAATTGTTTTTTTTACCATCTTCTTTCAATCAATATTTTCAAATATAATAATAAATCTTTCCATAAAAGCTTTTAAATTATATAAGATTAGAAAATTCTTTTTTAATAGTGGAACAAACCATGATCAAATACTTCTTGATAAAAAAATATCTACAAAAGCGACTTGAGTGAATCCATGCAAATAACGAGAAGAATAAAATCATAAGTAAAATTGTACTTCTTGTATAAACCCTCAAAGGTTGGATCTTGTTCCATCAAATTATCAAATATGTTAGCCTTTGGTTCTTTCATGATAACCCTTAGAATTTCTAAAGAGGTTACATGCATAGCTTATCTTCTGCTTGCTTCCCTCAATTGAATAATTTATTATTATAAATTATTAATCTTTTGCTTAGTTTCTTCAAATACTTGCTTCATTTATGATTTTTTTTTTGGATTGCAAAAAAATATCATTTTTTCTTGTATAATATCCAAAAGAGCTCAAAGATCTCTAAGAATTGCCACTCTATTCTTTGTTTGTGAAGATGCACCTCTTATGATTTAATCTACTTCTATATTAATAAAAAAAATAATTAATAAGCCATTAATATAATATTTTTTATATTAAAAATGAATATTGATAAATAATATTAATTTAGAGGATGATTATCTACAACCTCTAAAATAGAGTAATATATCTTAGAAAAGGGATAATCCACTTTTTCCAAAGAAAGATCAAACTGCAACAAGTAAGCATATTAATCTAGACGGGGATAATCCGCACTCCTCTAAAATGCAGTAGTATCTTCAAGAAGAGGGATAATCCGCTTTCTATCAAGAGATCAAAACTCTAATATGATTATTTAGATAATTTTTTTAAATTTTCATGGATGCAAGATAATGGATTAGCAAAGAGACAAGGAAAAGGTTACTAAACTAGAATGATTTCAAGAATACAGAATTAGATGATTGATAAGAATAAAGAATTAAATTGATATAAACAAACAAGACAATATTTTACATTGGTCCAAGACTTGTGTTGGTAAGGCTGAGATGTACCTCGATCTTACTTCCTATTTATATTACAAGGCTTATATCCTATTGAATCTCTTAAAAGTATCTTAAAAGATTTTAAAAGATTGAAGAAGATTTTAAAAGATTGAGGCAAATTCAAGAAGATTAAAGAAGATTCTAGAAGATTTTAGAAGGCTATAAGAAATTTTAGAAGATTATAGAAGATTTTAAAGAAGGTTCTAGAAGATTTTGAAAGATTTTAAAAAACTATGGAAGATTTTAGAAGACTAAAAAAGATTTTAAAAAACTACGGAAGGTTTTAGAATGTGATGACTTAAAATATGTTCATAACAATAATAAGACATTTTGAATATAATAAGACTTTGGAGCTAACATCAAGAGATTGTTAGTGGCCTCAAATGTAGAAGGCTGTTAAAGAATTTGTACAATCATATAATATTTTTTCAAGATCAAAAATTCTGCATCATCAATCTTACAAACTTCTTCAACCATTATCTATACCAAAACAACCTTAATTTTTTATTTCTATGGATTTTATTACAGATCATTTAAATTCAAGTTCATATGATTCTATATTTGTGATTGTAGATTATTTCACTAAGATGGCCCATTTTATACCATGTATAAAATGTATTATAGATGAAGAAACAACTAAATTCTTTCTTGATAATATCTATTGCTATTATAGATTATCAAGGGATATTACATCGGATAGAATGATACAATTTGTATCAAGATTTTAGAAGATCTTTTTCAAAATATTAAAGGTGGATATAAAACTATTATCAACTTTCTATCCTCAAACTGATAGACAAATGGAATGGATAAATCAAGTTTTAGAGTAGTATTTGAGATATATTATTAATTATCATTAAGATGATTGGACAACTCTTTTGCCATTAGCAGAATTTGCTTATAATAATTTGATACATTCTTCTATTCAAAAAATTTTATTCTTTGCTAATTATGGTTATCATCCATGACTTGATATTTTTAACTTTTCAAAAGCTGATAATCCTGCTGCAAAAGATTTGACAAATCAGTTGTTAGAGCTATATGCAACAATGAAGGCATAATTAAAAGAAGCTCAAGAATGACAAAAGATCAATGCAGATGTTTATTGTAAAGAATAGCCTCAATTTCATGTGGGCAATAAGGTGTAGTTACTTTATTGTAATATCAAGACTAATCATCGTTGTGATAAATTAGATTATCATAGGCTTGAACCATTTCCAATTTGTGGACAGATTAATCTAGTTGCCTATCAATTATACCTATTAAAATCTATGAAGATCTATCATGTATTCTATGGATCATTGCTTAAGCCATACAAGATAGTGGATATACAAGGAAGAAGACAAATACCATCACTTCTTATAGAAATAGACAACAATGAAGAATTTGAAATAAAAGAGGTTTTAGATTCAAGACGTGTCAAAATTGGCTAGAATATCTTGTACATTGGTATAGATATAATATTAGTAAATACACATGGAAGCTATCTAGGAATCTAGCAAATGCATTAGCAAAAATCAATATGTTATATCAATAATATCTATCAAAGTTACAATGAAGAGTCAAGAAAATCCTTGTTATAAAGCCAAATAGGTTCAAAAGAGATTTTATTCTATCTTGTATTATTATTTGCTATTTTTTTGAACTTGTTCATGCCAAAGAGATAAAAAATCAACAATTAGTAAATTTAGCTCAAGAACCATTGTTTGTTGACTTACTACATGAGACATTATAGCTATCACAATCTTTAAGCCGACAAAATAGAAATGAAGATCTTCAAGAATGACATGTTTTTCCTTGGATTGATGGCAAGATATAACATATTTGATATCACAACCTAAGAAGAGACTCTCAATATTTGATGATACTTTTAAAGGTAAGAATTATTTCTGACGGTGTTCCAAATATTTTTTTTGAAAAAAGTTATGAAGGCCTCAACAATGATCAAATAATAGGGTGGTCTTCTTGCCTTAGTATGAGATACTATCAATGGCTGAGAGGACCTATCAACTATCTTCAAAGGAAATAAAGATTAGAATATGTGGCAAATATAATTTGATACATCTTAGACTTCCTTAATATGTAATCACCGCTCCCCATAGAATTCATCTCTAGAAGGGGGGATAATGTCACAGACATAAGATTTATTCCAATAATTAATAAGTTAGTATGGATAGATAGAAGTAGATAGAAATAAGTTAATTTAATAATATCTTAAAAAAAAGCTTTTTAGAAGCTTCATAGATGTGGTTTCACCTTTATACATGTATGTAGGTAATTGATAGGCTAGAAACTTAGCTAATAAGTTAGCTACATGTTATACATGTTGTACGTGGCACACATATAAAAAACTTGTCTTGCAAGTTTGACATTTGTCTTGCAAATTGAACATGTGTTAGAGGTCCTATAGAATGCTGCCATATAGCTCTTAGGTAGATAGTATATATAGAGACAAGAGTGAAGCCTTCTTTACTCTTGTCAATGCCTTTTTTATTCTTAATTTTATTTCAAGAATCTCTAGTTTTTTTGTCTTTAATAATAGCCATTTTAATTTTAATGTTATTCCATCTTTGAATGATTTTTTATTTTTTTGAATGACATAAGAGTGTATTGATATTTTGTTCCTTTATGATTCATGTCTTTGATAGTTATTTATTGCCTTTAGATTGCAAGTATTGACTTCAGCTTCCAATATCTCTTTTATCCTAGATTTGAATTTATCAAACCATATATATAAAGTGTAGTTAAAAAAGTTTTTTCTCCAACCCCAATCACAAATTCTTTATTCCTTTTTGTATATACAAATTATATCCCAAAGAATGATAGTAGGTACAAATTTGACAGCTTAACTTTGAGCGCCTATATTTCCTTCATAAATACTCCAAATCATTTAATTTTTGCACCAAAACCATAGCCAAAAATCTAAACTTATGGATCTTAATCTTTGATGTTCAAATCCTCTTAAAAAGAAAATCTTAATTCCTAATAAAGCCTCAAGCAATCTCCTTGAAGTCCATTGGGTATGACTTTTGGCTAATAGAAATAGAAATTTCTATCATCTATCTTTATTCATCCACATGAATGGCCTAACTACTCTTTTTGATACTAAAAATTCTTTTTTAATTCTTTTTATAATAAGATTTATTTAATATCTATTCTAAATACTACATAAAATAAATAAATAAGATTTCAAGGATCACCAATATCTAACAAAGATGATTCAAAATATATAAAAGTTATTATCAATATAAAATCAACCTCAAAAGTCACTATCAAAAAAAAAATGAAGTTATACAAATCTTAACAATAAACTTTTTAAACAATTTTTTAAAAATAATAATCTAATCACATTTTGTAACTAATAAAAATCCACTAATATGGCTTTCACTTAGTTATATAATAAATTATACAATAAATATATATACACATTATTTTTACATGATATCCAAACTAAAATACAACATCATGCAACTAGATTCTTATACAACATTTTATAAAGTCCATATTTTTTTTTCAAAATTTCTTTCTTGTTTTACAATAGATATTTGTTTAGGACCTAAAAATCATAAAGTCTTTGTCTTATTAGAATCAAGAGTCTTAGCTTGTTTTTTAGATGAAGCGTTTGTTAAAGTTATAAAATACTATTAATCATAAAAATTAAATTGGTATATTTAGAAGTTATAGATAATTGATCTTTATCTTTTGGAGGTGTTATTTATAAAACCATTCTTATAGATATTATAATAAATAGTCATAATAGCTTAATAATATTTAATATCATTAGATCTTTTTTTATTAATCTGATTATTTTGGATTGATTTGAAGATTAGAATTTTATAGAAGATCTCAAATTTATTTTAATTTCATATAAAAATTATAAAAAATTCTTTATTATATATTATAAATAATTAATATATTTTATTATATAATAAAGATGATATTCTTTTAAAAATATTATATTATTAAATATGATTCTGTTAAAGGATACAATCAATATAATACTAATATATTATATTAATATTTATAAATATATTCAATATTCCTATTAATATACTAATTTAATTATAAACATATTTTCATTCATCCACTTAAATAGTCTTTATCTTCTTTAATCATCTTTTCAAGACTTAGGACTTAATTACTACCTTGTATTCTCTTTATTCTATTTTAGAACTTTGTAATATGTTGTTACTGCCTTATGCTTTCTTTGTAATCTAAAGCTTTATAAGATATTATTGTCATCTTTTATTTTTTTTATTTTAATTTAAAGCTTTGTAATGTGTTGTTATTACCTTGTACTCTCTTTATTGTGATCTAAAACTTTGCAATGTATATTTGATGCCTTGTGCTTTCTTTGTTGTAATTTGAAGCTCTAGGGGATATTGTTGTTATCTTTTGCTTTGTCTTAGAGATCTATGTAGTTATATTCTTTTAAAGTGAAATTGATTATAAGAAAAAACATCTTGTAAGAGACTTAGTCAAGTTCATTCTTGATATTGTAAAGGAATTGATATATTTTAATTTCAATTGAAGTATTTGATGAAAATAATAACAATGTTTCAGTAAGAATTTTTTTATATTTTAGCAATGGCTGCAATTTTTATAGAGCTTAATTTTTATAATAACTAGATTGAATAAATAGCTTTTTTTTTAAAAATTATACTTATACTTTTAAAATAAATGTTGTTGGTAATATATTTGTTTATTTGTTTTTTGTAGGATTTATTTTGAAGTTGGTTATTATTTTCAAGATCAAATTTGTTCTTTAAATAATTTTATTATCTATATTTGTTAAAAGATGTGTGAGATCTTATCTTATAAAGCTTATTAATCTTTAGATTTATAAAGCTTAAAAATCTTATAAAGCTTATAAAGCTTATTAGATTTATTTAGGCTTATTTAAGTATGCTAAATTATATTTCAAATAATTTTGATTAAATTTATTTATTAAAGAATTTATATTTTAATAGATTTTAGATAAATAATCTTGCTAATTGATATTTCTTTTATTCCAAGGTGTATCAAAGTATGAATAGATTTTAATGGCTTGAGTAAAATAGTTTAAAAAAAGATCATAAAACTAATTAGATGCAAAAAAATAGCCATAGTTGCATAGCTAAAAATTTCTTCTACAAAAGTAAAAAAAATAAGTATAATTGTGATTTTTGTAAATTATTAAAGATTGAATTTTAGGTGTTGAATGGTCTTTAAGTTTAGGTATTAAATATATATCTAAATTCTTCATAAAATGATTATATTTTTTTGGAAATAAAGATTTAATTAAAATATCAACATTTATGTCTAAAATTGAAATATATTTGTATTGAACTTCTTATGCTATCATTTTTTCTCTAGTAAAATGATATTAAGTATCAACATACTTACTATATGAATGATACTTCGGATTTTCACTTGGAACAATAGTGCTTTGATTGTCATAATAAATAATAATAGGAGTAGGTTGTAGAAATTCTAATTTGAATAATAATTTGCTAAGCCAAATTGCTTCAATTATAGCTTTAGCTAAGATTATATACTTGCTTTTTGTAGATGATAATGTAACACTTTGTTTTTTTTTTATTGCCCCAAGAAGTCATTGCTCTAGCTATGAGAAAGCAATAACTTGAAGTTGACCTATGAATATTCTTATTTTCTATCCAATTAGCATTAAAAAAATTGTACATGACATGACTCATAGATAATTGTTGGTATTTTATCTCAAAGCTAGATGTTCCTTTAATATATCTCATAATTTATTTTATAATTTGAATATGAGATATACTAGAATTAAAGAGATGTTATACTAAACACCTAATAATATAGGCTCAATCTAATCTAAAATTGACATAAGTATGTATTAAACTTCTAATAAGTTGAGAATAAAAAAATATTATTATTAAAATTTATTTCTTGGAAGCAGGAGGATTTTCTTTACTTAATTATATACTTGATTGTATTGGTGTGTAAACAAGGTTACAATTTTTCATGTCATATTTGTTAAGTTTAAAAAGTAAATATTTTTGTTGATATAAAATATTCCAGCTATATTTTTTATTTTATATAATAGCATTATCAAGTATGCAGTGGAATTTGCCTTCATCTATCATATTAAATTCTCTTTTAAGAGTATCTTTGAGAAATTAAATAAGTAATAATTTATTACTAATAAGAATAAAGTTATTAATATAGATTGTTAAGATAGCAAATCTATCATCATTGTCTCTTTTTATGTGAATGTTTGTATTAGCATCTAATCTTATAAATCCATAAAAGAGTAAGAATTAGTCAATATATTAATACCATTGTTTAGAAGCTTGCTTGAGTTTATATAAGAATTTGAATAATAATAAAATTTAAGATTTATTTTATATGATGGATACATAGTTTGTAAATAAGCTTATTTATTTCTTCATCTAAATGTTCATATAAAAATATTATTTTTATATTTAGTTGATAATTTTCTAAATTATATTGTATAGCTAATGCTAGGAATAATTTTATGGAATTAAATTTGACTACAAGTTAGAAGGTTTTTGTATAGTCTATATTATATATCTATATAAAGCGCTTGGTTACTAACTGAGTCTTATATTTGTCTATAGTTCCATTAATATGGATTTTGATTTTAAAAATCTATTTACAATTGATTGATTTTTTGTTTAGAGGTAATGGAATTAATTTCTAAGTTTAATTTATAAATAAAGAATTAAACTCTAAATTTTTGATAGCTTGCTATTTACATGCATCAATTTTTTTTAAAGCATTTTATAGGGTGGTAGGAGCTTATAATAATGTTAAATTAGCTTGAAATGGTCTTTTGTGATAGGAACAATTTTTTTTTAATAAAGGTCTATTTGAAATTGTCTCAATCAATCTTTTTAGTGAATAAATCTTTCATTGAAGACAAAAAGAACTTGGTAGTAGACTATAAGTTTTTAAATTGGAAATAACTTCAATTTTTTTTAGATAAGTTTTGTTGATTACTTTTTTTTTAAAAATATGAAAAAGTTCTAATAGATTAGTATGAAAAAAATAACATGGCTAAGACTACTTTTATTAAAGTTTAATTTTTATATTTAGAAATATCATTTTATTGAAGTATATAAAGTATTAAAATCTATTTAATTTCTTCTTTGACACAAAAGTTATAAAATTTGTTAAACATATATTCACCTCGGTTTGTCTTTAATATCTTAATTTTGTAATTAATTTGGTTTTCTACAAAAAATTTATAATATACAAACTTATCAAATACTTTTGATTTATATTGCATTAGATATATATAATAATATCTAAATAAGTCATCTATAAATTTGGTTGTTTGTAAGCCCAAGGAAGTGTAAGACTTCAAGTATGACTTTCTCCATACTATTGGATAGTCTTATTTTAACATCACCATATCCTATAATTTGGTTTGATGTTTGTCATCTCCTAAATATATAAATTATTCATTGTCATACTTTATATAATCAATAAATCCATCTAGTTAATGACACATGTGTTGTGTTGCTCCAGAATCTACATACCATATAGAGGTAGAGTCTCCTAATATAATGAAAGCAATTATACAGTCTATAAGATTGTATGACTATATTTGATTGTTTAATTTTCCTTTCAACAGCAATTTGTATTCTATAATTTTGAATGGTATGTCCAAGTTTCTTACAATAGAAATATTTTTTACCATTGGAAAAATTCTTCTTTTTATTAGATCAAAAGCTACTTTTATCTTTTAAATTTGAATTTAAATTTGAGAACCTTTTAAAGTTCTTATTAAAGTAGGATTTCTTGCCATTATTGAGATATT
The DNA here is from genome assembly GCA_036785485.1 of Physcomitrellopsis africana. Taxonomy (NCBI): domain Eukaryota; kingdom Viridiplantae; phylum Streptophyta; class Bryopsida; order Funariales; family Funariaceae; genus Physcomitrellopsis; species Physcomitrellopsis africana. Next base: position 9,497 of record JAWRVF010001835.1, on the reverse strand, counting down.
TCTTCCCTTCATAAAAGAATAATTTAATTTCTAATATAAGACTCGTATCTTTCATCAACATCTCTTTTTATATCAAATTTGTTATTAACAATTGTAAAGTGATACATTTTTTTTCTTTTGGATTAAATAAAAGTGCTATAACTAGAAAGAAGGCTTCTTATCAAGTCCAATATTACTTCATCATCTAGAATTTCTAATTTTATTGCCAATATTTGTTGGATTCTTGATCTAAAATTATAAATATGTTAAAGAACACTTTTATTTTCTCTCATCTTAAGAATGTGTAACATTTCTTTAAGATGCATTTTTGTCACTATGTCTTGTGATTTAAATTTATTTTTTAATTCCTTCCATGCTTAATATGAAATTTGGCATGATTGATCATGTGGAATAATATGATTTTCAAAACAATTGTTAATAATGGTTAAAGCAATGGTATTTCTATCTCTCTATTTGTTTATAATTCCTGCTCCTTTGGTAAGTAAAACTGGAGTTTTAGTAGCTATTTGAATTATAATTGGTGCCATTAGTAAGGACTCTTCACCACTAATTAGAAACCATAATTTTTCTATTTTAAAAATTAATGTCATTCTGTGTTTTCATATGTTAAAATAAAAACCATCAAACTTAGAGATATAATTGCTATTTATTTTGTGGGATAATTTTTTTTAATGTTCTAATTTTACTACAAAATAAAATTTAAATTATTCTATAGAGTATAAAAATATTATTTTAAATATTCTGACTTTTATTTTAAGCATTGCTTGATTGTTTGTCAAAAGTTTTTTCAATGTCATAAATGTTTGATAAACATAAGGCTCCCACTTTCAATCTGAAAGTTTCATAGGTATTTTCAATTCTATATATTTGACATATTACATTTAGAAGTGAAAACTCTCTTCTCAGTATTTTTGAACTTTTAAGAGAAAATTAGAGGGTGGCTTCATTGAAGACTATTGTCTCCATTGTGAGGTTCAATGAAGCCTCTATAATTTTATTAGAACTTCATAAAAGATCTCAGATTTGCTCTGATACTATGTAAAAATTATTGGAATTTCTTTAATATATTGTATAAATGACACTCTTTCAGAAGAGTCACAACCCTAGACATAATTCTATCAAAGGACACAATCAATATAATATTAGTGTACTGTATTGATACTCATGAATGTATCCAACAAAGGTTGCCAGACAAAAATGTTGAATGAGAAAAAGATCTTTAATATTCTGTGGTAATAGTGCCCGTCTCTAACCTGTGAAGAGGAACGTTACAAGTTGTAAAATCGAACACTTGTGATTCTTGTCACTTTGTATGGGTAGTATGCCTATGATGACGTCTTCTTTCTAGTTCACGCACACAGAGATAGGAGTTATTGGTATCAAGGAATTAATCCCCCATCGCCTTATGATAAATTTCTGCGTTCAAACTCTAAGAGATGATGGGGTTTGACGCAGTGATCGTCATGAAGCCCTTTAAGAACAGACCCCAGCAATTATCAAGAAAGGTTGCGGTGTTAGGCAAAAATTCTTACTTGGATGAACAAGATCCTCATTCGCTACGATAATTTCGTAGTCTGGATTGCGCCTCGATCCTCTCCTATTTCTGGATTGCCACCTTTGCTGATGTGGTCAAGAGGATACGATTGAGTGCACTCTCCGAAATCAGTTCTTCGTATCGCATGATGAGCATGTCTGCTGTCGATAGAGACATCTTTTCCAGAGTGCCGTCTTAATCCGGTTATATGTGAATGAGATGGGGCAAAACCTTCTAAACCATGGGGTTCTGGGGAGAGAGATACATCGGAGCTGTCGATTCTTTTCAGAACACCAGATACAGTACGCGACGGGGTTGACAGTTCCTGCGGCCTTGATTCAGCATCTGACTCTAACATAATTTTGTCACCTCGTAAACCAAGACCTGCCTCTAGAGGTCCACCTTGTTTTAAGCAATCCCATTTTTCGACGTTCAGCACACGCACTACCATGCGGGATGTCGGATCTAATTTATCTCTTGTTAGACCATCGGTAGAAGCGGGCAAGTCCTGTCCACAGATCCCAGAGCCTTCATCAGATTTCAAGGGCTGGTTTTGAGTTGTCCGTTCTCCGACTCATCGAGACTTTCTCCTTACCCTCAAACCATCCCTTGATTGATGATGGCATTTAATGATGGGCCTATCTTTGCGATCAGTCCGATGTCGATGATCTACGTAGCCGCTTCCTCTCTCTGTGTCCACTGTGAGCACTTCCTCGTTCTTTTTGATAACCATCCTCTCTGCTTTGTTTGAGTTGCTCATGCCCATGCGCTCCAGATCGATTTTCTGCTTTTCTGTCACTCCCTGCTCTTGCCATTTCCACCTCATTCCAATTTCTACTGCGACAGGCTGAACGCTTCACAACATGAAGTGAGTCAGTGCCCAGGAGGTTATGCCAGGGCGAAAGGGAGACTTCAGGAGGCGTCGATCTCTCTGCGATTACAGTGGAACACATAATAGCGATGCATTCATCGGATTGCATTACAAGCCTGGAAAATATCAATTGTCGAAGGCATTGAGAATCAGCTCTTAGAGACGAGAATCAATGGTATCAATTAGAGACGTACCGCAATGCTTGGAATCTTCTGGCTGATCTACAATCCTCAGAAGTTCCCGAAAGCGTTGCTCGACAGCCAGACCAGCACGCTCATCTCTGATGGTTCCGCACATACGATAGTTCGACCTTAGATCAGTGGCTGGAAATAAATCAGTGTTATTATTTGATGTGGCAAGCTGCCCCATCACATTTTTCAGCAGATCATTTGAATCGGACGGAGCTGCAATTTCATATCTTGCGTCGCTACTTGCTTCTCTCCCTTGGAATTCGTAAACGCTCGGCCTCTCCGTCCCTTCACATCAAACCAATTTCGACTTAATCAGTACTTCGGATGGCCAGAATTCTCCGTGAATTTTCGACGTATATTGAGAAACGATGAGAGAAACACGTTCAGGAAGCATCTGGCTTGTTATGAAGTACCGATTAGGATAAGCTATTCTCTAAGGAGCCTACGCGAAGAGCAGCATCGGAACGATGAATGGGATTTATTCTGTAAAATTAAGAAGCCTCGTGGACTATTCATGACATCCGAAATGATCGGTTGCCACGCCTTAGGTTCCTTCATTATAATCAGAAAATCGGAGTTGTTGGCGTTGTGAAGGAACAGGAATAGAACTTAAATTGCTGGAGTTATGGCCAGTCCGGTACTGATCTCTCTAGTTCTGATCAATCCGGAACTGAGGAATGTAGTAGAATCGCTGTACGAGAACGTGTTATCTGGAAATCCGTTCACTCATTATCCTGTTGGTGCTGTGTGTGTGCAACTGTTGAAATCTTTATTAGTTAAATTCTGCTCAACTTTCCGAAAGCTGTATTTCTGAACTAATGACTACGGTATCGTCTTTGGCGAATATTCAAATTAATTGTGATGTTCAACACTTTTGAGCGACCTCCGGGAGGTTATGAGGATTGTGGTGCTGTGATATTTGAGAGCTCTGTTGCGATTTGCGTGTTTGTGATTGAAGTTTTTATTGAAGTTTTGTTCTCATAATGCTGTGAGATAAAAGACCTGTCAAATATACTTTACCAATAATCCTCATGCTAAAATAAAATGCAGTTGTCTCAAATACAGTTGTCTCAAATATTGGCGCTAATACCGGCCGTGAATATGGCTTAGAGCCGGTCAATTTTGAGACAACTCTCTTGCAGTGACGGTAACTTCACCGGGAGGATCGCATAATATGCAAATATGGAAACTCTTCAGGTTTTGGAATTTGCTACTCGAAAAATGAGAGTGCGAACAGCGAATTTCGACATTAACATTATACTCCTCTTTAGTTATTCAATTGATTCCTTGGAACGGACATGGAGATTACATGGCGTCAATGTGTTGGAGATGACCCTGCGACAGAAATCACTTGAGAGTTTTTGAACTCGCATCGTTAGTTATATTTCTCAGGGTGTAGGATTTGGAAACAGGTTCTATTCCTATGCTATGGTCAGCCTGGACGCAGATTTCGATTGCCGCCTCGAAATCTTCATGAAGAGTACCTCCATCACTGGTACAGACGACTGTTACCCCTTCTTACGACAAGCTTCTCCAGCGAATTCCGTTGTATTCCTCTTCTGCTGGTAAATCATCAAATTCGACACATCAGCGGAACGGCACTGGGAAACTTGTTGAACCTTACGCGCATACATTCGTCGATTTCGTTTACGAACGACTAAGAAACTTCAAATGAAGGTGGTGCGAAAACAGCAAGAGAGAAGTCTTTCTTAACGAAACTCAAGTTCAAACAAGTGTTTGTGGCTTGTCTTCTATTGAAGGAAAATGGCTATCTAGGCCTTACTAAACTTGTAAAAAGTGACTCATGAAAAGGAAGCAACATCAGAAATTAAATATTCAAAGTTTTAGTATTCTAACAATTAGCTATTAGTATCAAACTCAATGATTTTGCACTTAAAAACAAAGTATTTTATAAATGACATTATAATACCAAACATCCTTATACATTAATTCATTCCATCAATTTAATTTTCAAATGCTAAAATTGTTGTATATATAAAATATTTAATAATTTTAAAAATCACCATATTAATTATTTAAATTAAAAAGTCTTGAAACTAAGACATAAAATTTGATGCATTTAAAATTTGATTTATTACACAAGTTATAAAGATAAAATGAACATATAAATAATTTATTTATTATTAAAAAATCAATTTAAATAAAATAAAGATTTTATATTTTAAAAGCTTTATTTTATATAATTATTTTTATTTTGATGCTATATAATTCAAAGATCTTAATTTATAGAAAATATAAGTTTTTTTAAATAATATAAAAATATTATATATATTCATAATGTTATTAAGTACAAATATTTTAATACCTTTTTTTAAATATATTGGTACTATGTAATGAAATTAATGATCTCATTGGAATTTCTATAAGTGATTCTATTAGACTTCCCACACTTGTAACAAATTCAATGAGCCTAGTCTAAAAATGATGACAAAAAAAATAACAAAATTATTTCATGAAAAATAACAATTGTTAGAGATATACACTCTAGAGGTTCACAGAACCTTCTAGAATATTCTTGAAGCTTCTTAATTAGTGAAAGTCAGTTGAGAAGTTTCCTAGTTAGTGGAAAGAGCTCAAGAAATTTCCTAGTTAGTAGAACGAACTCAAGTAGCTTCCCAATTAGTAGAAAGAGCTCAAGAAGCTTCTCAGTTGGTAGAAGTTGCTCAAGAAGCTTCTTAGTTTGATGGAAGCCACTCAAGAAACATCCTAGATAGGAATATATATAAAGGTTGAGGCTAAAGAGTTTTTCAATCTCGACAATGTATCTCTTGGAGTTTTAATTCACCTTTCTTGGTATTATTTGTGTATCCATCTGGTTAATTCAAGTTCTTGTTGGTTTCTTCTTAAAACCTTGTCCCAGTTTAAGCCTCTTATTCTCTATTCTTATATCCTTGACAGTTTACTAAGATTGATGTCATCTTCAATATCAGAGTTGGATCCTTCTTGTTAAAGAATAGATTATCCCTCTATTCAAAGATATATCAATGCTTTAGAGGTTGCGGATTATCCTCTTCTAAACAGATATTCTTTTCTTATATAATCATTTTTTCTTTCTCTTAGAATGACTAGAAGTCAAGATATTAGTATGACTGAATCTCTCGAGTCCAAGTTAGATGCCATTATAAGTATTCTTACTACTTTATTTGTTAGAATTGCGAAGATTAAAGATGTTATTGCAAAACTTTGTAATAATACAACATCTGATGTACCATAATCTAGACTACATCTACCTCCAACTTCTGCACTTGAGGATGCAATACTATCTATGTTATACCAAGAAAATCCACCTATTCAATAATATAAAGAGCCTTGAGTTAATCTTCTGAAGAAATATAATGGTATGTTGTCGTATAGTAATACGACCACTAGGTGAAAGAGGGAAGGAGTGATTATATTATAGAAGAGCTCAAATGAAAATATTAGAAAAAATTATCTTAGAAAAATAGATAATAGACAAGGAGGTAGTAAAAATTAAAAGGTGCTAATGCTGCCTTTTATAAAAAGGAATTCTACTTAATTTGTATAGCCATAAATATGATAAAACAAAGTAGATTAGAAAGATAATTGGTATAGGCATGTTTAGTAAGGAGTTAAGAATAGGTTTTAGAGAAATTTACCTCAAAATTACAAGAGTTGATACCCGGAGAGGGCCGATTAAGAACCTGGGTCAAAACCAGACCCCAAGGCACAAAACCGCGTGCCTACGGCGGATCCAGGGTCTTTTTGCAAATCGGAGAGTGGGATTAGAAGGCAAACTTGAAGAAGTTTGTATGTGTTTTGGTTTTGAATGATTTGGATAAAAGTTGAGTTTGTAAGAGCTTTGGAAAGTCAGAGTTGTTTTGGGAGACTTTAGAGTTTATGAAGTATATTGGGATTTATATTTTTGAGGATTTTGTGAGATTGGTTACATATCGTCAAGTGAAATTTTGTAGGTTTGTGCATACGGTTGTGCTTGTAAGATGCTGTGAATTTGAGATTGATCTAACGGTTCGATCAAAGATTATTGAAGTTTATGTGGGTTGGGGTCTCTAGAATTGGGTTTTAAAGGTTAGTTAGGGTTTCATAAATTTTGAGCAATCTATCAATTGGATTGGGGTGAAATTTATGTATGTGTGTAGAAGACTTAATTTCCTACATGCTTGTGAAATTTGGAAGCAGTTGAACGGTGCAAATAGGAGGTTTAGGCACTGGAATATTGGCGTGAAGATTGGAGAAGGAGGCCGGCTGATACCCGAGCAAATTTGTAAGTTTTTCTTCTTCTTGGTAAGTTGGATCTTCTTCAAACTTGGTGTGTGTGTTTTTAACTTAATTGTTAAGGTGTATGAAATATTTCAATCAAGATCAACGGTTTGTTTGGTAGTTATTGTGGTTCTAAAACTGGGGCTAGAAATTGTATTAGAAATTGCTTAGGGCTTGGCTAGGATTTAGGGTTTAAGATTTTACTAGGGTTTGATTAGGATTTGGATTTAGGGTTTAATTAGGATTTTATTAGGATTAAGGTTTGATTAGGATTCGGATTTAGGGTTTAGTTAGGATTTCATTAGGGTTAGGGTTTGATCAGGGTTTGACTTAGGGTTTGACTTAGGGTTTGATTAGAGTTTGACTAAGGTTTGACTAGGGTTTGAATTAGGGTTTCATTAGGGTTAGGGTTTGATCAGGGTTTGACTTAGGGTTTGATTAGATTTGACCAGTATTTGACTCAGATTTGACTTGGTATCATTGTGATTCTCACCAGTGCTTCTCACCTGAGGATTTTGTTAGTATTTCATTAGGATTAGGGATTAGGTTTTGACTAGGGTTTGATTAGGATTTGGCCAGGGTTTGACTTAGGATTTGACTTAGATTTTGACCAGGGTTTGACTTAGGATTTGATTTAGGTTTTGACTAGGATTTGACCTAGGGTTTGAATAAGATATGATTTAGGGTTTTAAGATTCTATTTTTAGTATTTTCTAAATTTAGTATTCTATATATTATTTTCTATTATGATTATTGTATGACTCATTTATTCTTCTTTTATAATTTCTTTAAGATTGAATCAAGCTGAAAAATATTGTTAAGGTTTAATAGAAGTTATTTAAGATTGAATCAAGCTGAAAAATATTGTTAAGGTTTAATAGAAGTTATTTAAGATTCTATTAGAATTGTTAGGATTTTGTTGTGGCGTATTTCCTTTTTATCTTCCATAGCCAGGTGCCCGGAGCATTCTCAAGCAAGACTTCACGTATTACGACACCGCTATCTTGTATCTGTGACACTTTGTAATTTTTAGGTCTCAAATAAACATCTATTATAAAATAAGAAGAAGATTCTAAGATAAGAATAAGACCTTTACTAGGAGTTGTATAAGTTTCCTATTGCATAGTGTCATGTGGTGTAATCTTCTATGTGGGAATACATAAGGTACCTAATTATAGAGATTTTATTTAAAACTTATTGGCAAGACTCTAATAAGTGATTTGTCTTTAATAAAAAAAGATAAATAACATAATGATATTATAAAAAAAAATTATATTGATAAATCTTTTTTTATTTAAATAGGTTTATACAAAAAGACTCAAATTGCCATAAAATCCTTCAATATCTTATTTACCTACAAAGACTTATTTTTTTTCAAATTTTAGAGTTCAATAACTCTTGATCCAACTATTTAATCTTTATAAAATTTTCTACAAAGTTTAAATAACACTTTCAAATATTACTTTAAAAAAATCAAGTATAGATTCACTTTTGATCATCCGATATCTCAAAAATCCTAGCAAGTGCTTAAAATCCTAGTTCAAAGATACCTAAGCACTATTTCCTTCATATCTTATAAATCTAAAATCTTAATGCCACAAAATTTTTGTACATAGTCTTGTAACATAAACATATATACTTTTAAAAATTTTGAGTAAAAAAACTATCAAATTGCCTAAGATATAGCTCAAAATATAACCACCAATTAAGCAAGATCACTTATTGTCTATAGCTTACAAACACTAATTTCAACTTCCAATATCTCCTTCATTCTAGTTTGGATTTTATTAAGTCATATACAAAAAGCATAGTCAAAAAAATATTCTTTCTAATCCTAATCATCAATCTTCTATTACTTTCTGTAGGCACAAGTTACGTCCAAAAGACTAACAGTAGGTATAATTTCAACACCTTAACTTTGAGTGCCTATATCTCCTTCATAAAAAGTCCAAATTAACCAAAATGTACAGCAAAACCATATTCAAAAATCCAAACTTGCTGATCCTTGCCTTTGATTTTCAAATCCTTTTAAAAAACAAACCCTAATTCTAACAAGCTGTCACGGTCACAAATTATAGACTTGAAGTCTAAACAAGAAGTTCAAGAAGAATTGACAGGAATTGGATTAATATCACGAACACAGAATATAAACTTGAAGTCTAAAGAAGAAGTTCAAGAAGAACTGGCAAGAACTGGATTAATCACATGAGTATAAAATCAACACCAGAGAAATGAGCTAGAGCTCCAAGAGATGTGTTGTCGAGAGTGAAGAACTCTTCAGCCTCGACTCCAATATATACTCCTACCTAAGAAGCTTCTCAAGCAGCTTTTTCTAACTAGGGAGCTTTTCAAGTAACTTCCACCAACTAGGAAGCTTCTCAAGTAGCTTCCACCAACTAGGGAGCTTTTTAAGTAACTTCTACTAACTAAGAAGCTTCTCAAGCAACTTCTATCAACTAGGAAGATATTAGAAGGTTCTAGAAGATTCTAGAGAGTTCTAGGAAACTTCTAAAATATTCTAGAAGGTTCTAATAAGTATGTCCTTGATATCACCTCCTCCTCTAGCTTCGAGGTCTTCGAGAAGCCATTTGAGATGTATACTCACAAACGTAGGAAATCAAAAATTTGTCGTATAGTCTCTG
>JAWRVF010001834.1:0-39825 GCA_036785485.1 Physcomitrellopsis africana | reverse complement strand
AGCAAAAGAAGGACCAACTTTTGCTATTTACGCAACATCCATTTCTGATAGTGGAAAGGCTTCAAGTGGCATTCCAAGCCAATACCGAGACTATCAAGATGTTTTTGAGAAGAAGAATGCTGATATTCTTCCGGAGCATCGCCCATATGATTGTTCGATTGATCTCAAAGAGGGATCTCAGCCTCCTTTTGGACCAATCTACAATTTATCACAAAATGAGTTGGCTGAATTCAAGGAGTATATTGAAGAGAATCTGGCCAAGAACTTCATACGCCATTCCAAATCTCCTGCAAGAGCTCCAATTCTATTTGTGAAGAAAAAAGATGGATCATTACAAATGTGTGTGGATTATCGGGGACTTAACAAGATTACTATCAAGAACAAGTATCAACTATCTTTAATCTCTGGACTTCTTGATCAATTGAATCAAGCTAAGATCTATACAAAAATAGATCTACGAGGAGCATACAACTTGATTTGCATTAAAGAAGGAGATGAATGGAAAACTGCATTTCGAACAAGGTATGGACATTTCGAATATAATGTTATGCCTTTTGGACTCACAAATGCACCAGTTGCTTTCCAACATCTCATGAACGATGTTTTTCATGAATTCTTAGATGATTTTGTTGTCTGCTACCTAGACAACATTTTAATCTGCTCTAAGAACGTAGAAGAGCACGAAACATATGTTTGTCATGTCTTACAAAAACTCAGAGAAACAGGATTGTATGCCAAGATGGAAAAGTGTGTATTTCACACTATTCAAGTTGACTTCTTAGGATATATCATCTCAAATGATGGCCTCATGATGGATCCTAAGAAAGTCCAAACAATCATGGATTAGAAGATTCCAAAAACAGTAAGGGATGTACAATATTTTTTAGGATTTGCCAATTACTATCGAATCTTCATCAAGAATTTCACTCAAGTTGCAGCCCCACTTACACGTTTGACTTGTAAGGACAAGCTCGAGTGGAGTAAAGAAGCATAAGCATCATTTGAAGCTTTGAAGATAGCTTTTACTTCTGTACCAATCTTGTATCGCGTTGATTTTTCCAAGGCATTCTTTATGGAAACAGACGCATCTAACTTTGCTTTGGGCGCAGTATTGTCACAAATGGGAACAGATGACAAACTCCATCCAGTAGCTTTCCATTCCAAGAAATTTTTGGCAGCAGAGATCAACTATGAAATCCACGATAAAGAACTTCTCGCAATTGTGGATTCTTTTCAAGAATGGCGTCATTATCTAGAAGGCGCTTCTAGTCCAGTCACCGTTGTCGTGTTGTGGTTCGGCTACTATGTGAAAAAATTGTACATGTATATTTAATGTACAATTTACTACATAGCTAAATGAAAGTCATATCAGTGGATTTTATTGATTATAGGATGTAATTAGGTTGCTAGTTTAGAAAAGATCTCTTAAAAGGATTATTATTAAGATTTATACAACCTTATTTTCTTTTTAGTAGTGGCTTTTGAAGTTAATTTTATATGGATAGTAACTTGTATATATCTTAAGTCACCTATGTTAGACATTGGTGATCCTTAAGATCTTATTTACTTCTTTTATTTGATGCTTAAAGCACCAAGTATGCAAATCTTATAAGAAGAAGGATTAGAAAAGGGTTTTTAGTGTAAAAAGGGTAGTTTGGCCATCCATGTGGATGAATAGAGGTGGATGATAGAAATCTCTATTCTAATTGGCCAAAAATCATGCCCAATGGGCTTCAAGGAGGCTGCCTGAGGGTTTATTAGGAGTTAGGGTTTGTTTTTCGAGAGGAGTCGAACATCAGAGGCTTGGGTCATCAGGTTTAGGTTTTTGGGTATGGTTTAGGTGCAAATCTTGTATGATTTGGACTTTTAATGAAGAAGTTATAGGCGCTCAAAGTTAGGGTGTTGATTTTGGACCTACTGTCACTCTTTTGGGTATATCTCGCGCATACAGAGAGCAATCAAAGATCGACGACTAGGGTTGGAAAGCGCACTTTCTTGGCTACACTTTTTATGTACAGCTTGATAAAATCCAAGCTAGGGTCAAGGAGATATTGCGAGTTGAAGTCAGTGCTTGTAAGCTAAAGGCAGTAAGTGACTCTGCTTAATTAGCGGTTACATTTTGAGCTATATCTTAGTCAATTTGATAGATTTTTGGCTCAAAATTTTCAAGAGTATATATGTTTATGTCACAAGACTATGTGCTAAATTTTTGTGGCATTAAAGTTTTGGGTTTGAGAGATATAGAGAAAATAGTGCTCGGGTGTCTCTGAGCTAGGGTTTTAAGCACCTGCTAAGGAGTTTGAGATATCGAACGATCAAAAGTATATTTGCGGTTCAAATTTTTTTGTGGTAAAGCTTAAAGGTGAATACTACCTTGCCTGAAAGTTTGAAGAAAACTGAACGGCTGGATCAGAAGATATGATTTTCTAAAGTTTGGGAAGAAAAACATCCTTTGCGGAAAAATATATTTTTAAGGGTTTTGTTGCAAATTTGGACTTTTGTGCATACTAAAGGTGTTTTTGGGAGCCAAGACTTTATGGAGGTGTAAAAGGTGGATGTATAGAGCCATGATATGATTTTGATATATAGATGAGTCTTTAAAAGGTTTTTAAGGATTTTCTACATATCATAGAGAAAACTTATGTACAAACCTACTTAAAAATAAGAGGTTTTAATCATACAAAACCATTTTCTTATATTATCGTGTGTATTTATCCTTCTTATTAAGGAAAAATAACTCATTAGAGTTTAGCCAATAAATATTAAGTAAAATTCTCTACAGCTAGGTACCCGGTGTATTCTTAGATAGAAGTTCACGCCACGTGACAACGGATCACAAGAACCTCAAGTATTTCATGTCAGCACGCGTGTTGAATCGTCGTCAAGCTTGTTGGAGTATGTCTCTATCAAGATTCAAGTTCATTATTACATATCGGCCAGGAAAACAACAAGGTTTGTCCGATGCACTTTCTAGACGTTCTTATCTTGCACCAAAAGAAGGAGATGCAACTTTTGATCAACAAAGAACGACCCTCTTGAAGCCGGAGCAATTTCATCTTCGAGCAACGAAATCAACATTAACTGTTGATTCAACTTTTCTCAAGCAAGTTCAGTTAAGTATGTCCTCAAATCCTCTTATTCATGAAATTAAGAATAATTCTTCTAAGTCTCATGATATTTCAAAGTTTGAGTTCAAAAAAAATCTACTCTATTTTGAAGGGCGCTTATATGTTCCAGAAGGTGAAGCACGATTACGTGTTCTTCAAGCTCGTCATGACTTCCCGGCAGTAGGACATTTTGGGTACAATAAGACTCTAGAGTTGATATCTAGAGATTTTTGGTGGCCTCAAATGTGGAAGGGAGTCAAAGATTTTGTAAAAACATGTGATGTTTGTTCAAGATCAAAAACTCCTCGCCACCGACCCTACGGACTTCTTCAGCCATTACCCATTCCAGAACAACCATGGTCTTCTGTATCTATGGATTTTATCACGGATCTTCCAAACTCAAGTTCTTATGACTCTATATTCGTGATAGTAGATCGTTTCACTAAGATGGCACATTTTATACCATGTAAAAAATCTATCACAGGCAAAGAAACAGCTAAGCTTTTCCTTGACAATATCTACCGCTATCATGGATTACCTAAGGATATTATATCGGATAGGGAACTCAGTTTGTATCGAGATTTTGGAGAACGCTTTTTAAGATTCTAAAGGTGGATATAAAGCTATCTTCAGCTTTCCATCCTCAAACTGATGGACAAACGGAGCGCGTAAATCAAGTCTTGGAACAGTATTTGAGATGTACCATCAACTACCAACAAGATGATTGGACAACTCTTTTACCATTGGCAGAGTTTGCTTATAATAATACGGTACATTCTTCTACACAACAAACACCTTTCTTTGCCAATTATGGTTATCATCCACAACTTGATACTTTTGACTATTTGAAAGTTGACAATCTGCGGCGGAAGACTTGGTAAATCATTTGTCAGAACTACATACAACAATGAAGGCACAATTAAAGGAAGCTCAAGAACGACAAAAGATAAACGCTGATGCGTATCGAAAGGAACAACCACAACTCAACGTAGGCGATAAGGTATGGCTACTTCGTTGCAATATCAAGACTACGAGACCTTGTGACAAGTTGGACTATCGTAAGCTTGGACCTTTTCGTATTTCTGAACAAATTAATCCAGTTGCATATCGATTACACCTACTAGAGTCTATGAAGATCCACCCTGTATTCCACGTGTCTCTTCTTGAACCATATAAGACAGTGAACATACCAAGAAGAAGATAAGTGCCACCTCCTCCTATAGAAGTGAACAATAATGACGAATTTGAAGTGGAAGAAGTCTTAGATTCAAGGCGGCGCCGAAATAGGTTGGAATATCTTGTTCACTGGCACGGATACGATATTAGTGAGCGCACATGGGAACCAGCAAAAAATCTGGCGAATGCAGTGAAGAAGGTGGAGACCTTTCATCAATAATATCCATCGAAACCAAGATGAAGACTTTCCCTATAAAAGAAACAAGATGTAGGCAAGATAACATTCAACTTTCTATCCTTGTTTGTAGCTTCTTTGTATTTTGTGATGCTAAGGAGATGGAGAATCAACAGCCAGCGGATTTGACTCAAGAGCCTTCATTTGCTGACCTACCGGACGAGACATTGCGACTGTCACAACCCTCAAGACGACGCAACCGAGATGAAGATCTTCAAGAACGACATGTTCTTCCTTCGAATAGATGGCGAGATACAACGTGTTTGGTATCACGACCTTGGAAGAGATTCTCGATGTTTGGTGATTTTATTGGAGATAGGAACAACTCCTGACGGTGTTCCAGATGTGACATTTGAAAGAAGTTATGAAGGTCACAACAATGATCAAATAACAGGGTGGTCTTCTCGCCCTGGAATGGGACACTATCGATGGCTGAGAGGACCCATCAATTACCTTCAAAGAGAACAAAGATCAGAATATGTGGCAAATACTATTCGCCGCATCTTAGACTTTCTACACATGTAATCACCGCTCCTCGTGGAACTCGTCCTTTTAAAGGGGGGGTAATGTCACGGACATATACATAGTTACCTATATGATCAGATAGAACTAGATAAAAGAAGGTAAAAGCAGGTTAATTCCATAATATCTTTAGAGAAACTTCCTAGAAACTTCATAGACGCTGCTTTGACTTTATAAGTGTCCATAGTAGACTTTTGGATTAGAAACTTGGTCAATAAGTTAGCCACATGTCGCACATGTTGGTAGTTTGAAGACCAAGCTAAATACGTGGCAAACATATAGGAAACTTGCCCTGTAAGTTTGACACGTGCCTTGCAACTTGGACACGTGTCTTATAAATTGGATACATGTTGGAGGTCCTATAGAACGTCGCCACTTAGCTCTTAGGTAGATAATATAAATAGAGACAAGAGTGAAGCCTTCTTCACTCTTGTCAACTCCTTTCTTCTTTCAAGTCTAGTTCAAGAGTCTCTAGTTTTCTTGTCTTTTGGCATTAGCCATTCCAATTTCTTTTTAATACATATACTTGTTTATATTTATTTCTTTGAGAGAGGTCTCACTTTTTTATTTGATTTCATCCAATTATTGTCCTTGACATGAAGCTATATATTTTGTTCTTCATTCTTGGATAATAGGTTCTATTGGTCCTCAAAGAAATCGCCTATGGCCTTGAATTAATACTTCCATTGTTGAAACATCCCATGTAAGGATTTGATTTTCATTGCGGCCTTCAAAACATCCTCCAAACAAGATCTTAAGACTAAAAGAATTTATATTTTGAAGCTCAAGCAATATCATTAAAGCTCAAGTATTAGAATCAAAACTTATATGGTTGGATCTTACTCCTAATGGCTCCAACTGAGGTCATACTTAACTTTGAAATATATTATCCTCACTTTGTTTAATTGAAGGTTGTGAAAATTATACTAGTTTATTCAAAGCTTGCGTGGCAAACAAATCTTTTGAGTCTTATTCTTTCAATGCTTGAAGATTTGATATGGTGACTAATTTGCTCCTACCACTCTATTTTATTTTGGAATAGACGACTACATAATGATGAAGGCTTTAATTTAATTCTTCTTCTCTTATGAGTATTCCTTGAATCCAATCTTTAATAAGAAGTTATCATCAGATACATTTGGATTTGTGAAGATAGAATTGATAAATTTCTTGTACCTTTTGAGATGCATTGGCAAGATTTTTGATCAATTCCCTTGTATACTCATTAATATTATAGCCCTGCTAATAAACAAGATATTTCAATTTGTCCCACCTTCACTATGAATCAATTATTTTTTCAACCTCGCATTTTTTATGGTCTTTAATATCAATATTAGGTAGTGATTGTTGTATTCTTTTCATAATATGCAACTCTTTATAATGTTCTAAAAGAAAGATATGAAAAGTTAGATGTACTTTTATAGCAGATGCCAATGGATTGATATGCTTCTGGATGGAAAATGGTTCCAACCTTTGATAGTCCAACTTATTGAATGGCCTCTTGATCTTGATGTTTCATTGAAAAAGCCATACTTTATCTCTAATATAAAAAATAGGTAGTTGATTCCTGAATTTATCTACAGATGCTTTGTAAGTATCTTGAGCTACTTGTAATTGAAGCTTCAAGGTTGTTTGATGTTGCAATAAGTACTTTATTAATCCTTCAACCATTGGATTGTTATTCTTTGGCGTATTCCATAGATCAAACTTTGAATAATATCTATAGTTGGAATAAAATGATATTTTTTGAATTGAGACATGAACAATATTATTATATGCAAACTTCGCTAATGGTAGATACAAGATTCAATTGTCTTATTGATAGTTAATGCTATATCGTAAGTACTGCTCCAAAATTTGTTTAATTTGTTCTGTTTGGCCATTAGTTTGAAGATGGAAAGCCAAAAAAATTTTAATATCTACCTTCAATATTTCAAAAAGACATTTTTAAAACTTAGATATGAACTGGGATCTTCAATTGGATATGATATTATTTGGTAGGCTATAATATCAATATATATTGTTAAGAAAGAGCCTTGTTATTTTTTCAGTAGACTTAGTCTTTTTATAAGGAATAAAATAAGCTATTTTTGTAAGTCAATTAACCACTACAAAGATATTATCTAATGAATTGGATGGCGATAGATCTATGATAAAATCCATTGAGATAGAAGACCATGATCGTCTTAGAACATGCAAGGGTTGTAAGAGTCCATATGGGCAATGTCAAGGATTTTTTGGATCTTGAACAAATGTTGCAAGAGAGCACAAAGCCCTTCATTGCCTTTCACATTTGAGGCCACCAAAAATCTTGAGAAATAAATTTCAAGGTCTTATTAAATCAAAAGTAATCCATAATTGGAAAGTCATGGCAAGATTGAAGAATGTACAATCGTAATGGTACTTTTGAGATATACAAACATTTTTCAAAGTATAAAAGGTTTTTTTTAAATTTTAACTTATCAACATTTTTTTTCAAGCGATGCTTGACATTAAGGATTAAAACATCAATAGTGATTACAACACACACATTATTGAGGAAACTAGAATCAATAGGCACCAATGTGTTAGTGGTATAAAAGCAAAATTGCTTTGATTTTAACAAAGTTGTATATTATTGATCAAACGCTATTTCCTCTATCCTTGATACAAGATGTGATCTCCTTGATAGAGCATCAAACAATCCTTATTGCTTCTCAAATCAATAAGTGATAATAGAATTAAATCAAGATAGTTCCATTGAGCTTGGCAGTGATTAAAAACTCAAGCTGACATAAAATATTTTAAGTTCTTATAATTTATATATACAATCACAAGATGTATTATTTCTTTAAGAAAATGATGCCATTCTTCAAAAGAATCCACAATAGCAAGAAATTCCTTATTGTATATTTCATAATTAATTTGGATAGTAGAGAATTTTTTAAAATAAAATATAACAGGATGGATTTTATTGTCTATATCTATTTATAAAAGTATGGCAATTCATACAAAATCTAAAGCATCAATCTCCATGTAAAATGCCTTTATAAAGTCTAGATGTACCAACATTGGGACCATAATAAATATCATCTCGAAGTCTTGGAATACCTTCTTCACTTGAGGCTCCTATTCTAACTTGTTCTCATATATCAATTGAATAAGAGGGGTAGCAACTTGAGAATAATTTTTTATAAAGATCCAATAGAAGTTTGTAAATTCAAAAAAATATTATACGTCTCTCATAATCTTTGGAATGGCCGATTATATAATCACCTCTACTTTCTTGGAATCCATCATCAAATCCTCAATAGATATAATATATCTCAAAAATTCCATCTTAGATTAATGAAATATACATTTTTCTGGTTTGGCATACAAACTTGTATCTTACAGCTTTTGTAATACCAACTTCATATGTTTCTCATATTCTTCCATATTTTTTAAATAGATCACAATATCATTAAGATAGATCACCATGAACTTGTTCAAGTATTCTCGAAAAATGTCATTCATTAAATGATGAAAGATAGCGGGTGCAATTATCAATTTAAAAAATATGACATTATATTCAAAATATCCATACCTTGTTCAAAATGCAGTTTTCTATTTATCTCCCTTTTTGATCCATATCAGATTATATGCTCTATGAAGATCTATCTTAATATAGATCTTGACTTGGCCAAATTGTTCCAAAAGTCTTCAAATTAATAATAGTGGATAATAATTTTTTTATTGTTATCTTATTAAATCCCCAATAATCAATGTACATATGCAAGGAACCATCTTTTTTCTTCACAAAAATTATAGGTGCCCTTGCTAGAGACTTTGAATACTTGATGAAGTTCTTTGCAAGATTTTCATTAATATAATCCTTTAATATTGAAAGTTCATTTTGAGAAAGATTATAGATTGGGCCAAAAGATGGTTGTGCTCCTTTTTAAAGATCTATAGCACAATCATATGGTTTGTGCTCTGACAATATATCAATATTTTTCTTTTAAAAAATATCTTAAAATTTGCTATATTATTCTAAAATACTTGTCAATGAAGTTATATTTTTTTTAATTGGAATCACATAAATAATAATTGGTGTACCTTCTTCAACCGATCTTATAAAAGCCATTACTCTAACAAATAAAAGCTTACCAATTCATGGCTTTTTATAAAAAAAATTTACAGGAATCTCTATAAAAAATATTATTTTTTACAACCTCCAAACTATAGATGGATTATGCTTTTTCAACCAAGACAATCCAAAAATAACAAGATTTAAAAGAGTCTTGATAATACAAAATACAATTTGGCTTCTATAATCTTTGAACAATACTTCTATAGATATGGTTTCATGAGTGATACTACAAGAGGATAAGAGTCATTCATCTATTACTTCTATTTGAATAGGTTTGGATTTTTGTACTAGGGGAATTTCGTGAAGCTTAGTGAATGATTCATCTACAATACAAGCATACGCCTCCAAATCTAACAAAGTAGTCATCTGAAGCTTTTGAGGGCTAAAATACAAAAGGATTATAAAACAACGAGCATGTTGAGCAAAAAGAGAAGAACTAAAATAGTTTTGTAATGTTGGATTGTCCAGTTACACGATGTCGTGGTGAGAGTCTTAGCCCTAAGAAACACTGGGTCTTTTTTGCCTCTAGTTTCTCAAGTGCAAGATGAGATTCATAAAGTTCATAAAATTGAAGAATTTATATAAAAACATACTTTATTAACCCTAACATATTCTGCCTTTAGAAACCCGCCCTCAATTTTGCTCATAAATCCTAGGATATCATATCAATTGAAGCAAAATTTGAACACAAGGTACTTAAGAGAGTAAAGAAGCAAACCCCATAAACCTTTTGATTATAGCTCATGTGGTTAGAGAGAACCATGTTGTCAAAGTAATTCCTCCATGCTGCCTTTGATTCTGGACCCCCTTTGCTTCACACCTTCATTGCTCTTCATTAAAGAAGACCTAAGTGCTGAAATTTGGTAGGCTTATAGCTTATCTCATGTTGTAAACACCCTCCAAATATTGCTCCAAGAGCCTTCTCCAAACTTGAGTTATAGGTTCCATCCTTCTTCTTTAATTTTGCCTTCTAACAACTCTGGATCTGACCACAATTTTCCTCATAACTCCTCGAATATAACTCCAATAGCAATAAGTTTTTTACACAACTTAATAGACTCATATATCTACAAACCCCAACAAATTTTGCTCAAAATACTACTCTGATCACAAAGATATGCTTCCTCAAACTTCACTGATTTGGAGATAGACCCCTGTCACTTTGAAAGAGCATAACATTTTATTTATAAGACTAATGAGTATCAAACTTACACTCATCTCTTCCTTAACTTACATAGATCATGTCTATCAAATTTCACACTCAAATTCATCCCCTAACTCCATTCATACCAAAAAAAACCCACACACACACTCTGCCCATACAAACCCCAATTCTGCTTTCACTCTATTTCTCTTTTCACCTACATCCGGTTACAATTTCACTCATAACTCTTTGCTCAAAGATCATATTGACTTAAGATTTTGATATAAAGTAGTAAACTCTATAAGGAACAAAAACCCAACAAATTTCGCCACTAAAGTCTAAGTGGTTTCCAAGAACCAAGGCCCGAAATTTAGTAACCCTCTCTGCCCTAGTCTTAAACACCTGCAACTTTCACGACTCATATCTCCCTTGATACTTAATCAAAAGACATGAGAATTGTCTCTATGAGTTCCTTATCTTGTCTACTACAAACCTACAAAAACTCGCACCTAAAATCCTCTCTAAGCTTCTTCTACACACAAAAACGTATACTGCCTATCAAAAAGAAACCCTATCTCTCCAAAAAAACTCTCCTCCTTCTTCTTCACGACCCTTCCTTGTCATCTCCCTCCTGGTCTTCTTTATCCTCTTGGTCAAAAAGACCTCTTAGCCCATGTCTTTTCCACTTCCTCAACCTTTTCCTTTTTACTAACTTGAAGAAATTTCACTTTTCAAGGTAAATTTCTATTGTATCTTCTTACTACTAATTTTCTATCAACCTTTCTTCTAATCTTAATCTTTTTATTTTAATGTATTCTTTTATGTTTTTCACACTATGTTTTGATTTACAACACGACAACGGTCCCTACTATGGCTGAATATTGTTATTTTTTTGAACAATTGTATTCCTAGTTTTAGTAATGTGTCAATTTTATTTCTTCGAGCAATTGCCAACCTTGTGGCCTTCTTTGCCATAATATAGGCATAGACCTTCTTCCTTCCAACACTTCTTTTCTTGTAGACTAAGAGGTTTAAATTGTATTGCATCAAATTGCATATCTTCTACTTTTGAATGTGAATTCAAAGTGCTTAATGATATAGCAAGGGTATGTCGGATTGCGTATTATCTTGTTAAAGCCCATGAACGTTGATTTTTTTGGCATTAAAATAATCAATTATTATATTTTATGGTGTTGTATTACATGTTGTCCTATTTAGGAATGCACCAAATATCTGGTTGTATAGGATGAAGTTGCAATTCACAAATATCTAAGAACCCTTAACAGGTTTTGTCCGTATAAGAAGAATGTGACTGAATATCAATATGAAAGTGCTTAAATCAATACAAAGTGTTTAAAAATATTCTTTTGGATAACTTTATCTATATATAAATCCCAATTACTTTGTTGCTTGTCACAATCAAGCAACTTAAGATTTCTCTTTACAAGTCCTAATCTTATCCAGTAAACTTCAATAAGCTGTAATATTTAATCTAATTGTCAATTAGATGTAAAACTTTGCATATAGATGCAAATATAAGTCTTCTATATATTTAAAAAGTTTTAATCTAATCTAACTTATAGATTGTGCAAAATCAACCAAAATCCACATTGATGTCACTTTGCCACTGGCTTGAAGGTTGATGTAGATATCCCAGTGGAAAATTCTCCTTCTCCAGCTGCTAACTTCAATAAAAATTTGGTATATAACTTGCCTTTCAAGTCTTTTAATATTATGCCAAATTTTACTATGATTCAATTAATAGATCTTTAGAAATTTCAAAAATCCCAAACAATCCTAAACTGCCAATTTTTGGTACTTCTTTGTACTAAAGATCATGTAAATCTCAATTATACTATTAGATTGTTATAAATTTTTACTTAATCTTAGCATACTAAAATACCCATATATTATCAAAATTAAAATTGTAGATGTCACTTCAATTGCACACAATAGCTAAAAGTGCCAGTCTTAACTTTATTGCATAAAAACTTAACCTCTAGTACAAATCCTAACTTTAGATAGTGATTGCTAAGTCTTTCCAAATCCTACAAAAATAAGCTTGATGTCTCTAGAATAAGCTTGAAATTAACTATCCAATTCTAATTTCCAATCTCCAAATGACTTGACCTCCTGCCCTTGGTAGCCGTTTTCGTGGCTAGAGGTCTGATTTCAACCCTATATCATACACGGTCGACCCCCAAGTATCAATCCAACTTATTCTAAGGACTTTTAAGCTTAATTCTATCCTCAATTTAATCCTAGTATCAATTATATTAATTATTTATCTTTTTATCCTATTTTTATTAATTTATGGATTTTTAAAAATAATAATAAAGTTTGTACAATCTAAAAAAAAAAAATTTAATAACTAATTTTTATCTATTAGCTATTAAAACAAGAAAATAATCTAAGAGACTTTCATAAAAAAAAATTTAAGTATCTTAAGTTCCTATTAAACCAAGATAATCAAATATTAAGTAGAAATTATTCCCATTCATATTTTTTCACTATATAAACATGTTACAATACGATAACGGCTTGGCTAATGGCTTCATTGAGCAATTGTGGATCTGGAAGCGACAATAATAAATCCATCATATCATCTTTTAATCCCCAATAAAATTGGCCCATTAGGGCTTCTTCATTTCAATTGATGTTATATACTAATTATTTAAAATTAGATATATAGACTAATATAAAGCACATTCCTTGACGTAATGCTTGGATCTTAGTTCTTGTCCAACGAGCCTTGTCATACTTTCAAAATGCTTCAACAAATACTTCCATAAAAATGTCAAAGTTATTCAAAATTTGTGATCTTTTTTCAAATAAGGGAGGAAACCATGATAATGCTTGCTCCATAAATAAGGTGTCAACCAATCCAACTTGTGATTCTTTTGTTGAATAAGTATCAAGTTGTAGGACCGTTATTAATTGAATTTGGTTGACAAATCCTTCGAACTTTGAACACGTATCATCATATTTCTCCAAAAGACTAACTCGAGGTTCCTTAAATTATTGAATAGGTGGATTTTCTTGGCATAGCATAGATAGTATTGCATCTTCAAGCACAGAAGTTGGAAGCGGATGCAGTCTAGATTGTGGCACTCAGGATGTTATGTTATTACAAAATTTTACAACAAACTCTTCAATTTTTGCAATCCTAGCAAATAAAGTAGTAAGAGTATTTATAATGGTATCTAATTTGAACTCGAAAGATTTGGTCATACTAATGTTTTGATCTCCAACCATTCTAAGAGAGAGAAGAAATGAATTTGTAAGAAAATAATATCAATTTAGAGGAAGATAATCCGCAACCTCTAAAATGCTTTAAGACCTATAAGGAGAGGGGTGATCTAGTTTCTTATAAGAGCAACAAAGCTCTAATATTGTAATAAAGAAAATACCAGTTTAGAAGAAGATAATCCGCAGCCTCTAAAATACTGATATATCTTTGAGTAGAGGGATAATCCACTCTCTAACAAAAAGGATTCAACTCTGATATTGAAGATGAAGTCAGTCTCAACAAATTGTCAAAGACACAAGAATATAATACAATAGACTTGAATTAGGACAAGGTTTCTAAAAGAATCCAACAAGAACTTGAATTAAATAAATGAATACACGAACAACATCAAGAAAGATGAGCTAGAACTCCAAGAAATATGTTGTTGAGACTAAAGAACTCTTCAATCTTGATTCCTATAAATACTCATATCTAAGATGCTTCTTGAGCAGTTTCCATCACACTAAGAAGCTTCGTGAGCAACTTCTACCAACTGGAAAGCTTTTTGAGCTTCTTCCACTAATTGAAAAGCTTCTTAAGCTCCTCCTATTAATTGGGAAGCTTCTTGAGCTCCTTCTACTAACTAAAAAATCTCAACATTTATCACACATACATCACTTGGAAGGAGGACAAGTTATATTTTGTAATAGAGGATAATGTTGTATACATGTGATATAATAAATCTGCCAACTATTACACTTTTGAAACTGATCATTCAAACTCCAAAATAATTATACCAATTTAATCTACAGTCCACATTGGAAATCTAGCAACCTAAATCAATAAATTGTGACATTTTATGCACTTACAGAGTACAGGGTAGGCCACCATTATTTGTCCTAGACCCACTCAAAATCATTGATTCAATCAACCTGAGTGAACTCTAGAGCCTCTTAAGATGAGAGGGACTGCGCATAAGATACCAGCGCATAAGAAATATTTGCTCCTTGACCGCTGTTGTTAAATTCTCCAAAGTAGACAGACCTAATAATCAAAACGTGAACAAAACTTACGTTGGATTTCTTTCACGCAAGAGCCCTGATCCTCGCATGCTTCTTGAAGCATGCTTAACATGCAGATCGGATATCATACAAATTTCTAGATGATCCCTTATATTGCTTGCATGCAATTTCTGCCCTATAGTGCGCAAGTTGTTTGATGCTTGATTCGGCGGACAGCACATAGCAGGATATTAAATCAATCCAAGCCAACAGCCACTTAGCAATAGAAAATTACCAAGATTACGTTATGGCGAGAACTATAAGGTACTCTCGTGTCTGCACTGCTGTTTCCCCAATCGTTCCATCCGGCACTACCAATGATGTTATACATGAACAATGAAGCTATCGCAACACGATCATAAGGGCGCCACGCTCGCCCCAGCAATATCAGCCCAGTTCCAACGATGGAATAATCCACGATTCTGAATCCTGTAACATTAAATTCGCTTGCCCGGGATTGAGATGTGATGGATCCTGCCTTACTCGCAATTGAGTGAATGGTGCATCGCTGCGGAAGGCAGTAGATTAGTGTTTTCTACACTTCTGTTTATCAAGTTCTGAAAATGAAAGAGCATGACGTAAATTTGCGCAGGTTTTACTTACTTCATTGAGGGATCTTGCATTGCCGAAAATAAAATCGACTGCACCCTCGATGTGGCATTCACTGAACAGGTGATGACCACTATAATCGTACAATGTATCTTGATACCCATAAATCCCACATCCGTAAAAGGCACATTTGTCTCCCTTAACCAGTAGTTCAACTGCTTGCCCGCCGTCTTTTACACCAGGTAACGGTATTGGAGCAGTATTCTGTTCATGATGAATAGGGTTCACATGGTAAATTTTGTTTGCTTAAGTGGATCATGCCTGATAAGCTCATATTTCCTGTACGAGTATCATAGCTGATTCTTTATTAACAGTGATGTAAAATGATACCTGGAAGCTGAGGTTGCGCCCAATGAAGTGATCTCCATCCACAGTCACTGATGCCGTATGAATGGTCGACCCGTTAGTTAAGGTCTGATTGTCGTTCCAGCTGATGACAGTATCATGCAGACCAGCTCCTTCGAATGTAATATATGGTTTGTTGTGCGGCACGTGTACTTTCTCACTGAGAGTTATAAGTAACAATCAAGGTTCTGTGAGTAATGGCTTCTCTCGTCGTATTGTCAACTCTTACTCTAATTTGTTGACACCACAGTCCCAGAAATTTTCATGTTCTTCAAACCATTATGTACTTTCCAGGGATGAATAATGTGAATACCGATCAGTTAAAAGCTAAAATCATCAAAAAGTGATACATCTTCCGAGACGGAAACATTTTCCAAGGAACTCGAATCGTTTCCAGCAACCTGATAAGGTTATAAACACTATTAGTCATACGAGCGTATGCACAGACTGCAAGCATTGACACAACTCTTGCGGCCTTCTGCTAGAAATGCTCTGAGCGTCCGATCAGGCCTGTGTAAGTCGAGTTTGATTTGCAATGTCAAATAACCACCATCAAACTAGTAGGTTAACTTACATGTACGTTCCCGCGTTAATGTAAATTGTCACACGCTTTTTATTGTGGCGCCTGACAGCATTCACGGCTTCCTGGACGGTCCTGGTGTCCCCCGATCCAGACATATCTACAAACATGTTCTTCTCGCTCTCAGATTTCCTCATAAGCTTCATAATGTCGTAGGAATATATTCTGGAATATAACGTCGTGGAATTCGTGTCAACCACCAATCGGGTTGAAAATGTGGTTATATCACCAGACTGGAGCTTCTGCTTACCATATTGCTTGATGTTTAAGGATTATGCAAATTGAATAGCAATTACTATATATCATATTGCCATTTATACAGAAATTGGCTAATAAATACAACATTATTCTATTTGAAATCAGGTGCAAAGAATTAAGCAGCTTTTTCTCCGTCACTATCAGACCAAATATTCCAACAATAACCCCGATTCCAACACTAAAAATAAGAGTACGAGTGCTCAAGAACTTCATGGTCAATTGTTAAGCGCTCCTACTAGAAAACCTTCAACAAGTTCTACATCCCTCTCTAGGTTTTCACAGCCACTGTCCGGCTGATCCATGCCATATATGCATTACATCACACGTCCAAGCCTCATCGACCACGGGCGTATTTCAACGCGTTCTGTGCTATCGAAATGTTAACAACTCACAGACACGAAATTATTGAAGAGGAAGCACACAAAGTCTTCAGATCTTCCAACAGCATGCTTCACACGCATTAGTACTCTACATTACAAATTGGTATCTAAACGTTTTCAAGCTGTTTTACGAATGCGCGACTGGTGGCTTCGGCAGAAACCGTTGAGCATGAACCCTGCTGAACTCAAGAACAAGGTGACCCCGCTGACAAGCCGCTAGCGTGTTCGCTTACGACCTACCGCAAACTGCTGCAAACTGCCGCCGACTATTGGCGTGACTCGACATTCTCTATAAGATGTATGTTGATTAGGGTTTCAGCGTCGGCTGTTGAGCATCATGTTTTCTGGACTCGTAGAAGGTGCTAACCTTGTTTGTCCTTGCCTGCTACGTCTGAACTAGTTCACTGAAGTCTGCACTATGCAAGAATTGTTGTCGACATGTTGGGTGATGCTATGTGAGAAAGAGAACCCCAAACACTTCATACAGAGAAGCACAAGCACTTTTCATGAAATTCTTGGAGGATATGATGTGGAGTCTCCGTTGGTATGATTATGGACAATCTTTAGAATTGCATAACAGGAATGTAAGAAATTTTTTCTTTTGTAACAACATTTTACTCTATATACACAACTAATTTTCTTATTTTAATTTTTGTATCTTAATATAGACATGAAATTTAAATATTTTAGAGGATTTGAAGAAGTTGAACATGTTTTTGAAATAATCATGAACATGTTGATGTTTAACATTTTAACTTGTCATCTTTGTATTATCTTTAATAATTATAAATAGTGGATGTTAAAAAATATTATTTCTTCATTAAAATATTTTTTCATACCATAATTCTTTGTGATTTCTAGTAAGATAATTAATTTTGAAGTTGATAGATCATAAAAGAAATTAAAGAATACAAATAAACATTTAAGAATTAAATATATTAAATATTTAAATATTATATAAATATATATATATATATATATATAATTTGGAGTACAAAAATATTTTTTTGCAATCCAATATAAGATATGGAAATGTCTTATTTCTACATAGTCTTCTTCTCAGTTATTATATATAAAAGCAAGTCTAATGTCATCTACAATCTTATCAATGTCTTTCATACATTCTAATTTTTGTTCAAGATTCTTTAGTTTCAATGTATGTAGAAATATCCATTCTAATTTCTTTGTGTTTTATAAATAAATATTATCTTAATCTTCTTTCTTTTTTCTTATTTATATATAAGAATATTGTCTTTTTAGAAGTTTGTCTAGATTTATATTCTAGACACTAAACAATAGTTAAATAACAATATAACATTTTTTCTACATGATGATAATTGATTAAACTAGAAGTGCATTATCATTAAATTAGAAGTGCATTATGTTACTTTATATTTAACAAAGATTTTTTTATTATAAAGAAAAAAAAGATAAATTCATATTTTAAAAAAATCAATTTAATTATTTTTACTTAATTTAAAAGACCTAAATACAATGTTCTTTAAAGCCTTTGCTTAATGTCAAAGTAGAAATCAAATATATTATATGTGTATCTATAGATAATAAAAGAAGTCATATTTATGTGTGATAAGAAAATTCAATGTTTAACTCACTTATTTATAATTTTGAATATTAAGAATCTTCAAAATATTTTTAAATTATAAATTTAAAAGAAGAACTTTAAATCAAGTTTAATCAATTATATTATTGTGTTAAAGAATAATACTTTGGAATATGTTTGAATCTAATGCAAGTATTGTTAATTCCAACATAGATACTTATTCCTTCCTTAAAATTTTTATAGTTTAATTTTCAAAGTCTCTATCCAAAAATAAGTATATTTTATAAATTTTGGAAGATGATAAGACAACTCTAAAAAAATATTGTAGACACAACTATTATATTGATTTATATTATTATATCTATTGGAATAGTTCAACAAGATTAAAATTGCTAAGATATGTATAATTTCATCTAATCTAATTAATATATTAATCATCTAAATGTATTATATTTCATAATGTAATTATGAGATTTTGTAACAATGTGTTAACTATTAAAGTATTATTTTGCTTGTTAAACTAAATAGATATGATGAGATGAAGAAAAAAATTTATTTATATTTTGAAATTTAAAAATCAATTTTTGTATCAGATATAATAATTTATTATACTATTTTTTACATAGTTATTATACAACCATCTAAATTATACTAGTATTGCAAAAAAAAAAAAAAAAAAAAAAAAAAAAATTATAAAGAAATTATTTAATCCTCTAAATTCATTTAAATCTCTATAAAAACTATATAAAAATTATATATATTCTAAATTCTTTATTTAATTAATACTTTAATATTATTATTGCAAAATTTAAAATAAATTCACTACAATACAAAGTAACTTTGATAAAATAATATTATTTCTAATTAAACATTACATATTTTTATATCTATTTATATCATAGTCACTATAAAATTAAATCAGATTTATACAAAATAATACAACAAGTCTAATAAAATTGTAAATCTTGACATAGGTGCTTTAATCTTTAATACTTAATTGTAAACAAACTTCCAAAGGAATAATTTATAATCTATCAACATCAAAATTTGTTAGGACACAAACACAAAAAAAATCTGAATTTAAATATAACATTTTCATTTCTTTTGATTTTTAATTTTTTAAAATACTAATAAACATCATTTCTGAACATCCTGTTCATCAAAATCCAGAATTTTCTTATTTCTGGATGCAATGTTGGCAATTACACCACATACTTAAATATTCGTGATGTTTTACAGGATACAAAATTTTGAGTTTTTTTGTAAAAGTGCCTTTGAAAAGATTATCATGGATTTAATCTAGTATGAGCACTTATATGACTTCCTGAAATCATATAATTGCATTACAAATCCAAGAATATAGCACAATAAGTATATATCATCTTCTTTACTTTATTCCTAGAAGTTCCTAGAAGTCTAATTTTTGTTTACAACTCTTTTCAAAGATCTCCAATTTCAGTTGTTACATAAATATAGAAGAATCCTCTGTCAAAAAAATTCAAGAGAATTCAAACAATTACAGTTCTTTAAAACATGTTTGCAGTACCAAAAAAAATTTATAATTGGATGTGGGATAGAACCATACCATTCTTCTTTCAACCAAATCTTGACACAAATCCAAGAAGCAACTTGACATTTACAATTTCCATTCGCAGTTTTTTTACACAGCTTCTCCAAAACTGTTAACAGCTTGCCATTACACAATCATTATTATTTGTACAATACATCAAACATTGTTGAAACTATCATGTTACCAACACAGCACCAAATGAGCTACACTCGCCAGTACAAAGTCCACATCTACCCTTAGAATCCATGAAGCTAATGCAATATCACACGACAGAAGATATGCATGTCTTCTTTAAGGAGAAACATGGTAGATTAGCAATACCAGAACTAGACAGAGCAATAAGGTCAAAATTGGAAGACAGGAATGATACTTCTGAAGGTCCCTTAAATGACACTTGCTGGAAACTTTATCTTAAGAACAAATCAATGGATTATGAAAAAGCTCAATCATCATCCACGTCAAGGTCTTCATCATCAAATTCATATCCTGCAATAAAAACATACATCAACACAGCTGCGAACTGCGCAATCAAAAAATATTTAGCCCGTTTCTTTAGAAGCATATCTGACTCGCTTCTGGCCTTTTTATCCGGCTTTTCTCTCTCATTTGATCCTAGTTTCGTTGGCCTCACAGGGGGAGGTGGGGGTGCCTTAGGACGAAATGCAGGATTGGTAAGGATTGCTTGCTCGTCTAACAGCTGTTTACCCCAAGATTCCGCATAATCCACCAAATTTTGGTACTTAAGAATCTCTCCTTTCAACGTTGAAATCTCAAATGGCACTCGCAGGTGGAAGATGAGGTGGCCCAGCACAAGGGCATCAAGGCTCGTCGGCCGATGATTGAAAAAGAACTTTCGGTCGCTCAAAAGAACAGAGAGGGCACAGTAAGCATTACTAGCCTTCCTAAACAGCTCCTCGGACCTTGCAGCAGTGTTCTCAGGAGTGATGCCCAACCGCTGCATAACAGCAAGCCGCTGCTTCCAATCCAGCGTCTGGACGAGCCCCCAGGGCAACTCAGAAAAATACACAACCTTGCATTGCCTATCATTATCCCGCGTCCACACTTCAAACGCACTGGCATCCGCAACCCACGATTCCATCATCGCCTTGCAAGTCTCCAGCTCAGCTTTCTCACTGTCGCTCAAGTCCGCATTTAAATCAGCAATTTTCTCCTTGCGCAGAAACTCAATCACTCCCCCGTTCTCGCTCGAGAATCCAACATTCTCCCCATACTCCACATAGGGCAAATCCACTGAATCTGGCTCAACGGCAGACACCTGCTCTCGAAACGAAACCGCAGCAAGTCGCAAGTACAGATACACAGGGAGACAAGCAGGACATACAGTAGGCATACCGAATCCGGCTGGCCTTGTGACCAGCACCAAATCTGCCGAATCACCACTACTCTCCATCCTTGCAGACGGTGACGCCATATCTACGCGACCTCAAGCCCCCTACTTCAATCAAGAAATCCTCCTTCGGTCTCCCAACCCTACATGAAAACGGTGAAGAAGCTTTTAGGGTTTAGAAGAATCCGCCATAGCCATTAGTACTCTGCAATAGCTAGGAGCTCAATGTCTCCAAGCATCGCACATTCTCTTCGCGCAACCCTCTTATACCCGCCGGGTATCGAGATGGGGTGGGAACGTCATAACGAACACGATCCCTTCGGTCCGTTCGAAAGCGTTCACCACCCATTTTGTTACTTGGCGAGCGGAGTAGGCGACACGTGCCACCATGCCGTTAAGGTCTCTGAAAGGATTTTCATGGCATTCGAGCTTCGATGGTTCTGCTTTGGTTTGAGAGTAGGATGTTATAGCATGTTATTGATGTATACTAATTCTCGTTCATTCGCAGGAATCACACAACCATATTTCATCAATATCATCTAAAAGATATTGAATAAGAAATCAATACATGTGTCAAAACAAAAACAATGACATATATACTTCTAAAAATAAAACAAAATAAGAAACACAAAAGTCAACTACATGAATCCTGTGATAAGCACTTATCAATTCTTAATATTTTCAATTACATGCATAATTTTCTCCTGCAGACAAACCCTGCGAATGAACGAGAATTACACTACGGATACGTGACCAACTACCACAGATGATGTTGGGTACGGGTTCTGTATCAATCATTAAGCATAGAAATTTCAACACATTTCTGTGAACGAAATCTTGAACTAACAAGTAGAGGACGCCCTTTCTCCAGGAAGTTCAGCAGAAGGCTTAAAAAACAGAGCAGGATCCACAAGTCAGTTGGGTCTCAATTTACTCCGAATCTGAAAACTAGGGGTCACTTCATCAACATCGACTGACAAATGAAACCTTGGTGGAACTTTTAAGGAACCAAATTTGGCCTAAGACAATTCATGTTACATTCTGTTAGCAAAGGTGCATAACACACCTGGAATACATTTCGATGTATGATTGTTGTTCGTTTATCATGATCCTTGGAAAGATAATTGGATAGAGAAGGAGAAAAATCACCTCAACGGCTTCAACAAAGATATTGTTGCAATGTTTCACAATTAAATCCTTTCCTAAATATGCAAGTTGTTGCACCTTCAAACAACTGTTAGCTGTGTATTATGGAAAAATTTAGACACATGAGTTTCTAACGAAGCCTCACAATTTTTTAATTCTCTTAACTGCAATTAACCTGAAAGCTGAATCCACTGCGCGTGTCGGTTCCGTTTTCCAGATTCACGTTCTGCATGCTGATCGGTAGCATGCGACCCTTTGAATGTAATGAGTTTGGATCGCAGCCAACTTCTAAAACCGGAATTCCCAGTTTCATCACGAGGTACCTCCTCTGTGACCTCTGGAGGGTAACTTGGAGGATAACTTGGAAAATTTCCCCTATGAGGTACCTTCTCTTCGGCCTCTGTGACCAGCCAGCCCACGTGGGGAGCCACGGCATGTGTTTCATGGTTGTAGACTACGCCGACTAGCCCTCCTCGCACCAACATGTCAATCTCTTCATTAAAGTACTTCCACTTGAACGGCGTCTCGCTCAACCCCATTGGAAAATCGTTAGGATTGATGACTTGACGATACCGGCTATCTGAGGCTTTTTTCACTGGGGAATCCTGATAAAAGCCAGACCTGTTCTCGGTTTCGCTGGGCTCGCCTAGAGCACCCGAATTTAGATCCTTCGTGGTGTACAGAAAAAAGGTGCCGATCCACCCCGACACCTTTGTAACGCCTCCAGAACCTCTGGCGCCATGTTCCAGGAAAATGTCGTTCCAAAACGATTGCTCCACCTTGCCGTCGAAAGCGTCCTCGAAGTGGGTGAGAATGCCATCGAGCTGTGATCGCCACTCTGCAAGATCCAAGTCGTCCAACAGTGCCAGCGCCGACCGCAGCTTCTGCCAGTCCTCGCGTGCGCCAGCGAGCTCGATGGACGGGATACCACACAAGGACATCACACAATAATCGAAGTAGCTCTTGACGGTATCCATAAACACTACGGCGTGTGCGACGCGCGCAACTTCGTCAGAGGTGGTGAAGCGCGTGTGCAACGCCGTAAGCGCTGCCTTGCCGCTCAGCGCATCGGCGATCTGGTCAGCGAATCCACTGACAACGCCGCCCCAGTTGTTGTCCCGGGATCCTCTTCTCAAGGTATTGTCCACCACCACAAGAGTCACCTTGCCCTTGTGGTTCACGAAAGCGTGGCGGTGCTTCTCCGGGTCCTTGCCCACGTGCTGTGACACGCCCAGCATGATGGTGTTCCAGATCACATCCGGTGTGAGAACCAGCGGCAAGTGAAAGCTGAAGGCCAAGTACACGGCCGCTATGAGTGGATTCTTGGCCTTTGCGTGCTCGCCTCGAACGAAATACGCAGCCGGGTGGGAGAACGCCTCGACTGCCCTGCTGCCAGCCAAGGAAATCGCGTGCTCGTCCCCAATGACTCCAGGACGCACCCAATTGTCGACTGCCTTCAGGTCTGGCTGAACGTCGTTCACCTTGAACATCACCATGGTCGGAGGCTGGGATGTGCAACAACAGAGAGAAAGGCCGCTATTACAACCCGCTCCTGCTCGATACCGTCCGGACACCTGGTTCACTTATCTGCACAACCGGAAAGAGTGCTCAAGGCACAACGTGTAGGTCAAGCCTGTGCATCACAGACAACCGCGAAGGAGTGTTACCACCTGAAAAGGCAACAGATGTCGGAGTGCAGTGTCGTTACAACGGGGACGGGGTCTGGCTTATCCGACGGAATGGCTGCACATCCGGTGCGACTGTAGACCTTTAGAAGCAGGCGTTGGAGATACCTTGTTGTGGAGCTGAGTGATGTGCAGACAAATATAAGGAAGTGGGTGGTAACAACTTGTACCACCGACATCACGGTTCACTGTTCTGCACAACTTGAAGGTCAAGCCTGTGCATCAGAGACAACCGCGAAGGAGTCTTACCAGCTGATAAGGTAACAGACGATGTTGGTAAGGGGACAAAGTTTTGGTTAGTCCAGCCTGAGAGAATATTTGGGTGCGAGAATTTTGGAGCATAACATAAAACTTAGTCAATTGAAATTTAATTTAGAATCATTCTTCTTTCACACTTACGGTTTTGATGGGTTGCACGTGTAATCAAGTATAACCTTAAAAAAAGTCTCACAAGATTCTATAGTATAAACAAAGTTGAAGTATATTGCCAATATTCATTTCAATTTTAAAAGATAATAAAGCTGGCATAATTGATTTGTTATATCTAATTGCTTTCGATTGATTTTTCAAATTTTGTATCTATTATAATATATGTAAAAAAACTTAATTTAACAGATTTTTGTGTGTAAATTATTATTTTTATAATAAATTCTACAACCGGTTTTGAAAACAAATTTTAAGAAACCACAAAAAAATATTTTATATTTGTTTCAAGAAGTTTCAATCATTTTTTAGTATTTATATGTCAATTCCTTTAAAATTATTTCAATAATAAAAAACACAGATTAAGAGTAATCATCTCTTAAAGTATTTTTACTTACAAAGTTTTTTTTAAAAAATTAAGCTTGTCTTAAATTAGTATCATTTTATATCCTTAAACATGATTAAAGATCTTCTTTCTAGTCTTGTTTAAAGTAACTAAGAATTTAAGTGGTTTAAAAACTCAAAATAAAAAAAGATTGATTTTCAGAATAATAATACATGTCAAAGGTGTGAATCTAGACAATTAGCTATTTAAAATATAATGTATCTACACATAGATGAGAAGGAAGAAGAACCACAACGACATATATTTAAAGAATAAATTATATATATATTAGAATGGCTAATGCAACTTATGAGAAACTAGAGAGTTTTAAACCAAGACCAAAATACAAAAAAAATATTGACAATATTAAAGATGACCTTAGTCTTGCCTTCATATATATTAGCTAGCAAAAGAACCTTTTATAAGCTTCTAAAAACCATAAGATTTACACATGAATTGTCCAAATTCTGGGATGTTTCTACAATGACTTCTAATAAAATATAAATCTTTTAGAAATAATTTCTAGAAACACATAAAACACTTACAAATTAAATTTGTATTTATAAAAAATTCTCAATGTTTCTTGAATTTTTTTTTATTTACTACATGCTTTTACTTACTTCTATTCAATATTATATATATATATATATATATATATATAGTGACAATGCATTTATATTGAATATGCGGATTGATACTAAATATGTAAATATTTAGTTTTAAAAATACCAAAGCCAAAATCACAAAAATACATGATAAATTGTAAACAATAATTTTGTGGTGCATGCTATACACATGTTCAAAATATAACTTGCCTTGAAAAAGATTGTCTCATTACATATGGTAATAGAATACAAACAATAATTAATTTTGGGTATGCTCTGTATCAAGATCCCTTGCCAAACAGATCCATCCCAAAAGATTATCGTGTTACATATGGTAGTAGAATACATTGGTAACTAATTTTGGATATTCCTTTTATCAAGATCCATTGCTAATCAGATCCATCCCGAAGTATCTGACTTCCAACATCAATTTCCATTTCTATTTCCAAGACCGTAATTGTAAATGTAAATTTATTTTCAGATTTTACATCATAGTTAATATGAGAAATTGTAACAGAACAAATTATTCTTTATATTTCATCAATTCATTGCGTGTATATGTATATTTATACAAACACATGTATGCATTAATTCTGCAAATAAGTTGTTGGAATTTAATTTTTAAAATATATATTAAATAATTATGATAGTAATAATTTAAAAATTATTTTAATATATGTATATATATATATATATATATATATATGAATTATCAATCTTTTAAAATTCTAAAAAATAATTTATAATTTGTTTGAAAATTATCTCATCTAATATGATAATATATATATATATATATATATATATATATATATATGTAGATTTATCTATTATTTATTTTTTTGTTTTTTTGTGTATAATTAATATTTTTAATCTTAGAAAATTTTATATTACCAACTAAATGTGAGATATTTGAATTTAATTTTTCTAATCAAACCACTTGCAATCTTAAGGAATCGATAATATTTATTTAAATATAATTAATAAATATCTTCTATACAAGTAAAATATACATGTTCCATTTATAAAGTAAGACAATAAATATAACTATCTTTGCTTTAATATCTTATATATGCAAGGTAAAGAATTTGTGATATAATACAAAGTAGAGTGTAACTTATTTATTTAGCCTTTTGTTATTATGTGCATAATTATATTACTAAAAATAAATTTATTATTTTATAAGATTGTCATCTCTTTTTTAATTCTTATTAATAAATTTAATAACAAAATTCTATCCCACCTTTTCAAAAATGCTTATACTTGATTATGTTTCTTTTATATCTATTTACTACTATTCTTAATTATCAAAGAAAGAAAGGCAAATATTAGAACCAAAAAAAGTAAATTTTTTTCTTCAAGTAGTTGATAAAGAGTTGCAAAAGAAGTTAAAAAAATTTCTTAAAGATAAGAAAGAAGATGAAGGATTAACAACAAATATGAAGGAAGTAAAAAAGATAGTAGGATTGCTTGTAAAAAGAAAAAAGAAAAAAATATAGGATAGGTATTCAAAGATCCATGCAAGCATCTAAGATAAAAAAATACCTACTACATAATCAAAATCTATTTTTTAATTTTGAATGGCTATATTAAAATATATATATATATATATATATATATATATATATA
The DNA here is from genome assembly GCA_036785485.1 of Physcomitrellopsis africana. Classification (NCBI taxonomy): domain Eukaryota; kingdom Viridiplantae; phylum Streptophyta; class Bryopsida; order Funariales; family Funariaceae; genus Physcomitrellopsis; species Physcomitrellopsis africana. The sequence continues at coordinate 12,719 of JAWRVF010001834.1, read as the reverse complement.
TATATTGGTCTTAATGAAATAACATGTAGAATGGATGAGCTTCAAATTAAATTTATAAGACTTGAAGAAAAGACTTTAACAAATAGTTTAAAATTTATTTTTAAATAAGGATATATTTAAAGATATATTTGGTTTGATGATGCTTTTTATATTTGAAAGGATTATATTGCTTTCAATGAAATAGTACGATAAGGTGTTATTTTTTGGAAAAATGAGAAGGTAGTATTAAAAGATATGGTGATCTTTTTTAAACCAACTTTGGTAATAGAGGCATAAAAATATTGATCCAAAATCACTTGATAGCAAATAATATTATAGCAAAAGAAGCTACAAGCTACAATGTAATGATAGAGGATGACTACAAATCCAATAGAAATATAGGACCAAGTAGACTTTGGTCATTTGTTTTATCTACTATACAAAAGAAGAGGATGCTACAAGAGACATTGTTGAAAATAATTGCTACAATTTGTGGTGCAACATGTTAAAAAGTCCCTCTAGAAGCTCTTTTAGTGTATGCATATATTACTAAGAGCCAACACAAGGCTTTGATGGAAGAAAAGATGATGAAAAATTCTGAGGATATTTGAGAAATAACTTCTTCTAAAAATCAAACTTGAGGAGATAAAATATGTGAGATTGCCTTTTAAGAATTACAAATGGAAGATATTCCATCAACATTAAAATGAAAATCAAGAGACATTAGAGAAAAAAATAAATTAGCTACTTACAAATTACTCTTTGATATTGAAGTAGCAACAAATTTTAAGAAGATTATTGAAAAACGTGTACTCAATGCTAAATTAAAATTCATATTAAAAGAAATTTTAGAAATTACTAAGAAATTTTTTTATAATATCATTATTGATGACATTAAAAAATAAGTGACTATTAATAAGTGAAGAAATATTAAATTGTGCTATTGATACAAGAGAATGTGAAAATAAAAAATAATTTTTTTTAAATATTACGTACAATCAACAAATAAAAGGAGGCTTAATAATCAACAAGTAAATTTTGAAAATCAACATGATATATAAAAAAGAAGCTTAGAGCCATTATATTCAAAAACATTGGACTAGAGCAACTACAGAGGTATTAGTGAAGGTTAGAGATATAGAAGAACCATTTATTGCATTAGTTGATCATGGTCCAGAAATAAATCTTATGTCCAAAGATCTTTATAAAAAGTAGAAGTGGCCAATTGATAAGGAGTATAGATAGGTAATACATGCAGCTAATAATATTCAAGGTAAATTATATGATACTTGTCCAAATATAAAAATACAAATTGGTGATATTACAATAGAGCAAAATTTTTTTGTCCAAGATATAACATCTTATTTATTTATTTTGATACAACTGCATATTATTGCTATTCAATTGGCAATAAAAGTATTTGATGATGGTTCAACTTATACTTGAATATATAGTGAAGATAAAAGAAGGGTAGTACAATTTCTTATTGTGCTTCTAAATCATAAATGGAATTGGAATCAGTTAAAAAAAAATCTATTATTAAGAATTGTTAAAGAATTCAAGGATTTTGGAGGAATATATGTATAAAGCAAGATTATAAAGATATAAAAGAGAAGATGTACTTACAAGAAATAAGTGCCTACTATACAAGATTTATAGGGATTTTGAAAAATAAAATTATTATGTATAAGAAAAATAAAGCTTCAATAAGAAAAATAAAAAAGAAAAAAAGAAAAAAATGATGTTATAAAAGAATTATATGGCTTTGGTATATTAGAAGAAGATGAAAAGATTTTTGATATTTATAAAGAAAATAGTCTAATAGATCCCTTAGAAATGATTATATTAATTAAAATATCTTTTTTGCTAAAAGAAATAATATATTTAAAAAAAATACTTGCTCAACGAGGTAAATTATTTGCCTTTGAATCTCATAAAATAGAATGTGTGGATTCTAATATTATAGCTTTTTTAATTATTTTCACAATATCAAATGTGCCTTGGAAGTTAAAGCCAATTTTAGTACTAAAGATATACTTGCCTAAATTGGTAGACTTATTGAAAGAAGAGATACAAATAAAGATTTTGGAGCCTTTTTTTGTCCCATATTTTAATCAATGAATTATAGTATCTAAAAAAAATAGATGACTATAATTTATCTAAGATATACAGTCAATAAATATAATAACTATTAAAAATATAGGTTTAAGATCTATAATAGATGAGTTTGCTGAAGCATTTGTAAAAAAGATAATTTATTCAATGGATAGTTTATACTCAAGCTATGATCAATTTCAACTTACAAAAAAAAAAAATAGAGATATGATAATAATAAGAACATCACTTAGACTATTTAAAATATACTCTTTTATAAAATATTTCCAATTCAATTGTACATATTATAAATAGAATAAATAAAATATTGAAAGACTTTATTCTTAAAAAAAACTATTATTTTTTTAAATGATATTTTTATCAAAAGATGTAAAGAGAGAGAAAAAAAAAAGATGAAAAGTTAGATAAGAAAGGATGTTACAAGTATATAATTGATCATATACAAGATTATGAAAAGATTTCAACTTGATTTGAAAAAGTTCATTTGCTCCTATGTAGAACAAAATTTCTATTTGGAATATAAAAAAATTGTGATTGTTGGACATTTATATGGATTCTATTTAAAAAAACAAGATTCAAGGAAAATTAATGCAATTGAAAGGATAAAAGAGACGTGTGATTGTTTAACAAACGTACGTAGGTTTTTAGATGCATGTGTATTTTATCATACATATATTCCTCATTATACTTATATAATAGATCTATTATATAAATTATTACGTAAATGTTATCAATTTAAGTAAAAAAAGAAGCATATTGAAGCAATACAAAGGTTAAAAGTGTTATTGTTATCACCTCTAATTTTAAAAATAATTTATTATAAATACAATAGATTAATAGTTCTTACTATAGATACTAATTTTGCTGCTATTAAATAGATTATAGGTCAAGATGATTTAAGTGGGAATAGATTTATAGTCCAATTTAGAGTTAAGATTTTGAATACTTACCAACATGCATATTTACAAGTGAAAAGAGAACTATGGAAATTGTTTTAATTATAAAAGCTAAAAAAGACTATTTGATTTGTACAATGATTGTGATTAAAAAAGATTGCTTACTATTGCTTGGGATAATTACTAATTATATAATACAAGATATTACAATATTAAGATGAATTGCTTATATTAAATCATTAAATTCAAAATTTAGGCATGTTGCAAAGAAAGATAATTCAATAATAGATATGATATCTTGAGCAAAATGTGATAGAAAAGACAAGATAGTTGAAGACATTGATGATGTTAGAACAAAATTTTATTTAATTTTAAATATTAATAAGAAATATAAGTGATTTTTTGAAGAAATTTATAAAGTAGAAGTGTTGAATATTGATTATTACTTGATTATTATGATTAAACAAAAAAATTAGTCTATAGAAAATTTAGATAAATTAAAAAAAAGACATGGAATTTTGCTTTAAAGAGGATTTTTATGGATGAGATTAAAGAAAAAAAATTTAATAGCAAGATAGAGAGAATCAAGATGTAAATTAAATGCAGAAGAATTTAATTCTCTACAATTTAGTGATAGGAGAATTAAATGCAAAAGAAGCTCATAAATTCTTTAAAAGTTATAGACTTAAGTTATCATTGACTACTACTTATAATCCAAAAGAAAATACAAAAAATGAACATAGTCATTGATCAATAGTAATAGCATTAATTAAAGCTTGTAATAGAGGAATAAGAAAATAGCCTTGACTTTTGCCATTTGTATTATGGATTGATCGAATAATTGATAGTTTTATAATATGATATATATTTATTAAGCTCATGATATGTCAAAAACCTATCATGCAAATTGAAAAAAAAATACCAACTTAGAATGTGTTAATATAAAAAGATAGATTGATAAGAGAAGAACTTTTAGCCATTAGGATTTAACAACTTGAAGAAAGATTAAAAGATGTGTTCATAGCATTAGGAAGGTTAAAAATGGCAAGATTAAAAAACAAGGCTTGATTTGATAAACAACATCAATTAAGATCTAAAGTAATTAGAGAAGATAATCAAATCTTGGTCTATGATAATAGTTTGAATAACCAACATAGTAATTGATAAATATTTTATAAATATTAATTTAGATCATATGTAATAATAATAATTTATAATAATGTAATCTTTTAATTGAAGGAGCTCAATGGAATAAGGTTAAAAATAAAAATTGCTAGAAAATAGATGAAGACATTCAAAATTTAATAGAGAAGATCTTATTGAAGATTTTAATTTTACAAAATAAGATAATGGTATTGATTTGGATAATAAAAAAATTAAAGAGAAATTAAATAAAGGCATTGAAGGTATAGTGTAAATCTAATAATTATTTAAGATTATTTAAGATTATTTAGGATTTGCTTAGAGATTATTTGAAGTTTTTTTTTTTTTTTTTTTTTTTTTTTTTTTTTTGACATGTTATTGTGTTATAACATAAATGTATGATAAAAGGTAAGAATATGGATTATATTATAGAAGAGCCTAATTAAAAAGATATAATAAAAAAATATAGATAAAAGAGAAGAAGGTAGTAAAATCTTTTAGTGCTATTACTACCTTTTAGCAAAATAGGCTTCTACTTACTTTGTATGGCCATAAATAAAGCAAAACAAAGTATATTAGAAAAAAATATTACATGCATATTTAGGAGGAAATTAAGAATAGGCTTAACTAAAAATTACCTCAAAAAAATAAGAATTTATATCTAAAAAAGATCGGTCATCAATTAGGATCAAAATCAGACTCTGAAGCACAAAACCATGGTTTGATATTATTTTCAAAGTTCTTTTGTAAATTGAAAAGTAATGTTTGGAAGCAAACTTTAGATGGTTTTTTTAAGTATTAATTTTTAGTAATTTGGATAGATATTGACTTTATAAGAGCTTTGCAAAATCAAGGTTGTTTTAGGTGACTTTGGTTTTTGTGAAATAAAAATTAGGATTTATATTGTTGTAAATTTTATGAGTTTGGTAGTAGATCTGTAGATGAAAATTTGTAGATTTGTGATTATAATTGTGTTTAATATATATTATAAATATAAACTTGATCAAATAGTTAGATTAAAGGTTATTGAAGTTTAAATAGGATGGGATCTTAAAAATGGGATTTTAAGGGTCAATGAGGATTTCTAAGATATTTAACAATCTATAAATTGGATTGAAAAGAAAATTGTGTTTATAGGTGGTAGACTTAATTTCTTACATATTTGTATATTTGAAAGTAATTGAATGGTGCAAGAAAGAGATATTGGTGCTAGAAGATTGGCATCAAGGTTGGAGAAAGAGGTCAGCCTATATCCAAGCAGATTTTGAGATTTATCTTCTATTTGGTAAATTGAATGTTTTTTAATATTTTTGTATTTATTTCCAATTTAGATTTTGAGAGGTGTGGAAATTTTGAGTCAAAATCAATAGTTTAATCATTAATTATTGAGGTTTCAATTTACTATAGAGATTACTTGTAATTTGATTAGGATTTGATTAAAATTTATTTAATTAGAATTTAGGATTTAATTAGGATTATTTTAAGATTTAGGATTTGAATAGGGTTTTATTAGAATTTGACTAGGATTTCTTTATAATTTTTTTTTGGATTTCTTTAAGATTTCTTTTGGATTTTTAAAGGATTTTTTTAAGATTTCTTTAGGATTTCTTTAGGATTTCTTTAAGGTTTCTTTTGGATTTAAAAAAAAATTATTTAGGTTTTTTAAAAATTCTTTATTATTTCTTTATAAATTCTATAGAAGTTCTTTAGGTTTTTTTATATTTTTTTTTATAATTTCTATAAAAATTTAATTTGATGTGATCAATATTTGATTAGATTTAATTATAATTTATATATGATTCAATTAGAATTATTAGGACTTGTTATTGCAATTTTTTTTTTTTTACCTTCCAAAGCTAGGTGTCTGATGCATTTTCAAATAAGACTTCATGTAATATAACAACCTAAACAAAGTATATCTAATGTATTAATATAATAGAAAAGATATAATATACTATTTAATTCTTTATATCTACATGCAAAATTAAGAGTACTAAGATTGTAGATTAATTATTAAAACATGCTTATTTACACTTTTGTATGATTTTATCCTACATTGAGATATTTTAAGATTCTAATGAATTACTTTGACATATCTAAAACCAATTATGTATTTAACCATCCAGGAGTTATTCCATCTCTTTAGTAGGGAGGATTCTTGCTATAAGTGTTTTGTTAATTATTTTTTAATAAATTTCTAATAAATTTGTCTATATTTAATAAGATCTTGTTAAATTATATTTCTAATATGGAATACATTCCATACTTCATTTTCAAAGACAAACTTGTTTCTTTGAATCTAGATTGTCTATAAACAAATTTTTCTTTATAAGGACTAGATTTTACAAAAAAAAATTCGAATTGAAAAGAAAGAATTATAATAAAAATAGCTTATTGCCAAGTGAAGAATTTCTAAAGCTTCTATTTCTAAAAATTAGATATTAATTTATATAAAAGAAATGTGGTTCAATCCCAAATATAACATATTTAATGATAATTCCAAATCCTATATAGAATGGATTCAGGCATTTGAAATTAATACATAATACAATGAATATCAATAGTAGGGCTGATTTTTTTCCTCTAAGTGTTAATTATTACACCTTTGTGCCATACAAGCCAAATGAACATATTCTCTTTACAAGAATAAGGATTGAATCAAGTATCTTTTCAATTAAATAAAAACTCTTAGCCAAGCAGAGTACTCCATTTCTTTGCCACTAAATTAGTAGTAAGATTGTTGCCTTAAACTAGTTTTTTACTAATTTAATAGAATATATCATAAGTTCTTTGCTTATAATCCAAAAATATGATAAAAAATCAAAAGACAAATTATTGACTAGATCTTAAAAGAAGTCCATGCCAAAGGATTCTTTTTTTATAGGTTTTATTTTTTATATCACTTTGACAATTTCTAAGAAGCCTTTTGCTAGATTCTTGTTTCCATGTAAGTCTTACTCAATTAAAAGTTTTTTGTCAAAGTACAAAGTTCTAAATTGAACCTTTACTTGAAAGAATTTTATTTCTAAGAGATGAGGTAGGATAAATCATTTATTTTATTTGGATCTTAATTTATATAAATCAATCCAATTATTGAATATTAAAAGATCTTTATTATAATGAAGTATATTATTTTTAAAGAGTAAAAAACAAATGTGGAAGAAATTCTAGATACAACTATAAAGTAATAGAATGTGGTATGTGGAAATTGCTTCTTCTATGGTGAATGGAGATAGTAGCCCTTTAAAAAGCTTTTTAATACAATGAAGACTAATTGAGTCAAAAATTATAACTTGATGGAATTCTACATGAATGTCAATTAAAAAAAATTGAAGATTCAGCTATAAGAAATGATTCCATATGTTGTTGTGTTACAATACAAATATTGGATGAAAAAAAGAAAAAGAAGATTATATAATAAAAAAGCTTAAATAAAAATATAGTAACAAAATATTTTTAAAAATATAGAAAAATAAAAAAATAAAAAAATAAAAAAGTATTAATGTTATTTTATAAAAAATATTTTTATTTATTTTATAGGACCATAAACAAGATAAAATAAAATAGATTAATAAAAATAATATCATAATATCATAGACATAAGATTTATTCTAATAATTATTTAAATAACATGAATAGGTAGAAGTAAGTAAAATTGGGTTAATTTGTTAATATCTTATAAAGAAGCTTCTTAAAAGCTTTATAAACGCGGTATCGTATTACATGTTGTTTGGTTTGGGAATGCACTGGGCACTTGTCTGTGGAATGTAAGGTTGGATTTATAAAAGTGCAAGAAATTCTAATAGATTTTATTCCATATAAGAAGAATACAATCCAAATTTCAATTCAAAAGTATTTAAATCTGATATAAAGTGCTCAAAAACACTCTACAAAGTAATCTCAACCACACATAACTCTAATTGCTTTGTTACCTTCACAATAAGGCAACTTAGATTTTCTTCACAAGTCTTAATCCTAATTAGTGAGCTTCAGCAAGCTATTACTCCTAATCTGACCGTCCACTTGATACAAAAAAATTTATACAAATATCAATATAAGTCATCTATATGCTTAAAAAATTTGAGTCCAATCTAACTTACACATTGTAAGATAATGCCAAAATTCCACACTAGTGTCTTTCAACCTCTTACTCAAAGTTTGATGCAGATATGCCAGCAACAACTTCTCCTTCTCTAACTATTAATTCTAGCTTGAACTTGGTGTATAGCTTGATATTTAGGTCTTTTAGTATTATGCTAATTTTTACCTTATTTTGATTGATAGATCTTTAGGTATTGTAAAATCTCTAAACAACTTCAAATTGCCAACTTTTAATACCTCCTCGCACTAATGGACAAATATCTTCCAGCCGCATTGTTAGATTATTATAAAATTTCTTGTACTCTTAGTTCATCCAATCAACCAAACACTATCAAATTTGCAACTGTAGATGTTGCACCAATTGCACAAAGCAATCAAAAGTGCTAGCCCTAACTTTATTATATAAAATTGAAATAGTCAATATACACCTTGACTTTGAATAATCATTGCTCTATCCTCACAAACCCTATGAAAGCAAAATTTTTGCCTTTAGAATGAGCTCAAAATCCTCTCCCAAATCCTACTTGTTGATCTCCAAATGTCTCGAATCCCTGCCTTCGGTTGTCATTTTTGTAGCTAGAGGTTTGATTTTGATCCTCTCTCATACCCGGTCATCTCCTAAGTATTAATCCAATTTATTTTAAGGATTTTTAAACTTAATCCTATCCTCAATTCAACCTTGGTATCTACCATATTAACTTTTTACTTCCCTTATCCTATTTTTATTAGCTTGTGGCTTTTTTAAAAGTCATGAAACGGTTTCTACAACCTAGAAGGAATTTTTTTAATAACTAACTTTTATCTATTAGCTATTAAAATAAGAATTAATCTAAGAACCTTTTATAAATCTTTTTTTAGATATCTTAAGTTTCTAATGAATTAAGATAACTAAGTATTAAGTAGAATTTATCCTTATTCATATTTTTCACTATATAAACGTGTTACAACACAACAACGGTTTTATCTTTATACATATCTTTAGGTGATTAATAGATTAGAAACTTTGCCAACAAGTTAGCCATGTATCATATATATTGATAGCTTATAGAATAAGCTAAGTATGTAGCGCACATATAAAAAACTTGTCTTATAAGTTTGATACATGTTTTGTAAGTTGAACACGTGTTGGAGGTCCTGTAGAACATTGCCGCATAGCTTTTAGGTAGATAGTATATATAGAAACAAGAGTAAAGCCTTCTTCACTCTTTTCAACATCTTTTCTTATTTTTAGTCTTATTTCAAGAGTCTATAGTCTTCTTATCTTTGACAATAGCTATTCTAGTTTTAATATTACTTTATCTCTAAGTGATTTTTTATTCTTTTGAATGACACAAGAGTGTATTGATATTTTATTCCTTTATAATTCATATCCTTGACAATTTGGCAAGAGTGAAGATTCATTATTCTTGTTTTGTGTTTAAGAAGTGAGTAAATTATCCCACTTCTATTGTTGCATTTGAAGATTGCAGACTACCTGCTTTAAAACTAACATTCTTTATTTTTTAATCTTGATTTTTTTTTTGAAAGAGAGTGGATCACCTTTCTTTATAGAAATTTTTATTTAATATTAAAGGTTGCAGATTATTCTCCTTTAATTCAAATTGTGGAGTTATTAAATTATTTAAAATAGAAAAAAAGATCATGGATGCTATACTTAGTAAAAATAAGAATAGATTTATAAATATTGTAGATCTTTAAGAACTTGTTAATATTCTTAGGATAAAAATTTCATAAATCACTAATGTCAATCATAGAAGTACTATTCTTATGTCTATGGAAAAAATCTAGAATCTATGCTAAGAAGTTGTATAGTTGAGAAAAGAAAGTAATTTGGCCTCACAGTCAAATCTTGGAAGTCTTATTTCTACAAGCATGAAGGAGGCAAAGATTAATATGCTTGAGAAGTTTGATGGAATAAGATCAAAATTTTGAGGATTTTTGCAATAAGTCAAGCTATATCTAAAGTTGCATCTTTTCTATATCCTAATGGATTTACTCAAGTTGGATTTATAGGTGCACTTCTATCTAAAAGTGCTCTTTTTTTATTTGTATCTTTGATGGAAAAAGATTCACAGTTTTTTTATGATTTGAATTCTTTCTTTGAAATGTTTACAGCCACATTTGAAAAAAATGATCCAAAAAGGGTAGTAGAGACCAAGCTCTTATCTTTACAACAAGGATCATGGTCAGCTACAATATATGCTACAAAATTCCAAAACCTTGCTTGCAATGTGGAGTAGAATGATAAAACTCTTATTAATCAATTTTGTAATGGAATAAAGGATAATATCAAAGATTTGTTATTAATAATATCAAAAATGGATTTCTTAGAATAATTTATTGCTCAAGCCATTGCATACAATAATCAATTATTTGAAAGGAATTAAGAGTATAGATTCGGCTAAAAAAGAACATGTCAATTAATGACAATAATTCCTAAGTTTTTATAAACTTATTTGATTAAGTTAGAATCAATATAAATTGATATGGTATATTTTAAATATCTCATTGAATAAGAAAAGATTTAACGTTGTCAAAATATATTAACATTTTGAATATAATGTTATATCTTTTGGACTCACAAATGCACCAACTACTTTTCAAGATCTCATGAATGATATTTTTCATGAATTTCTAATAATTTTTTTATCTATTATCTAGATAATATTTTAATCTATTCTAAAAATATAGAAGAACATGAATTCTATATTTGTCGTGTATTATAAAATTTAGAGATACAAGATTGTATACTAAAATAGAAAAGTGTGTATTTCATACTACTCAAGTTATTTTCTTAGGATATATTATTTTGAATGATGGTCTTAAGATGGATCCTAAGAAAGTATAAACAATCATAGACAAGAAGATTCCAAGAACAATAAGGGATATAGAATACTTTTTGAAATTTGTCAATTACTATCAAATCTTCATCAAGAACTTTTCTCAAGTTGCAGCTCTACTTATATATTTAACTTGTAAAGACAAATTTAAGTGGAATAATGAAGCAAAAGTATTGTTTGAAGCTTTGAAGACAACTTTTACTTCTGAACTAATCATATATTGTGTCAATTTTTTTTAGGCATTTTTTATGAAAATAGAAATATCAGACTTTGTTTTGGATATAATATTGTCACAATTGGGAGCAGATGACAAATTCCACTCAATAGCTTTTTATTTTAAAAAATTTTCAATTGTAGAGATCAATTACAAAATCTATGATAAAAAAAATTCTTGCGATTGTGGATTCTTTTCAAAAATGAAGTCACTATCTAAAAGGTGCTTCTAATCCAATCACTATGTATACAAATCATAAGAAACTTGAGTACTTCATATCAACAAGCATGTTGAATTATTGTCAAGCTTGTTAGAGTATGTCTTTATCAAAATTTGAGTTCATTATTATATGTTGGCCAAGAAAATAATAAAGTTTGTCTGATGCCTTTTCTAGACGTTTTTATCTTACACCAAAAGGAAAAGATTTAGCCTTTGATTAATAAAAAATAATCTTCTTGAAGCCAGAGCAATTTCATCTTTGAGCAATGAAATCAATATTGATTGTTAATTCAATTTTCTTCAAAAAAGTCTAATTAAGTATGTTTTTAGAATCTCTTATTCATGATATTAAAAATAATTCAATTAAATCTTATGATATTTCTAAGTTTGAATTCAAAAATAATCTATTATATTTTAAAAGACACTTATATATTTTAAAAGGTGAAGCACAACTATATACTTTTAAAACTTGTCACAACTTCCTTGCAACAAGATATTTTGGATATAACAAGACTTTAGAGCTAATATTAAGAGATTTTTGATGGTCTCAAATATAGAAGGCTATTAAACAGTTTATATAATTGTGTGACATTTGTTCAAAATCAAAAATTCCATGTCATCAATTTTATGGACTTCTCCAACTATTATCTATATCAAAACAGCTATAGTCTTCTATCTCTATAGATTTTATCAGAAATCTATTAATTTCAAGCTTATTTGATTCTATATTTGTGATTGTAGATTATTTTACAAAAATCACACATTTTGTATCATGTATAAAATCTATCACAGAAAAGCTAAATTTTTTCTTGATAACATCTATAAACTATATAGATTGTTAAGAATATTATATCAAATAGAGAGACTAATTTGTATCAAAATTTTGAAAAATCTTTTTTAAGATATTGAAAGTGGATATAAAACTATCTTCAACCTTTCATCCTCAATTAATGGACAAACAAAATGAGTAAATCAAGTTTTGGAATAATATTTAAAATATACCATCAATTATCATCAAGATGATTAGACGACTCTTTTGCCATTAGTAAAGTTTACTTACAATAATTTGGTACATTCTTCTATTCAACAAACATTTTTTTTTACCAATTATGATTATCATCTATAATTTGATATTTTTTATTTCTTAAAAGTTCATAATCTTACAGCAAAAGAATTGGCAAATTGATTGTCAGAGCTACATATAATAATGAA
>JAWRVF010001833.1:0-39876 GCA_036785485.1 Physcomitrellopsis africana | reverse complement strand
TTTTTGAAGAAGGTCTGAAAATGTATAGGTCATGACTCTTTAAAAAATTAAAAAAGCATTACATAATCCAAAAGGCATCACTCTATATATGAAGGTTCTCCAAGCTGATGTAAATACAGTCTTATGTCAATCTTCAAGAGCTATTGAAATTTGATTATAACTAGAGTAGCCATCCATAAAACTGTATATGTCATGCCCTGCTACATCATCTATTATAGAAGTAATAAAAGATAATGGAAAATGATCTTTTTGAATGTACTTGTTCAAATCTTGATAGTCCATGCAAACCCTGAGCTTATTTCCTCTCTTCTTCTTTACCAAGACAATATAAAACAACCAATCCATAATTTCTATAGGCCTTATAAATCTTACTTAAAGAAGCCTTTCCATCTTTATCTTCACAATAAGTTGCATCTTAGGATTGAATCTTCTATATTTTTATCTAACAAGTGTGGTATTTGGAAGAAGTGAGATAGTATGTTGACAAATGCTAGAAAGAATATTTTTTAAATCTTTATAAGACCAAGCAAATATATCACAATATTCCATTATCAAAGATTTATATTTTTTTAATTCTTTCTCATCTAATTGGAATCCAAACTTGATATATCTGAATTCTTCTTTATCATGGTTAATTGGAATTTTTATCCATTCTTGTTTTATCATATGTATTAGGTTGGAAGATCCATATGTCACAGACATAAGATTTACTCCAATAATTACCTAAATAATATAGACCAATAGAAGTAGGTAAAATAAGTTGATTTGATATTATCTGATAGAGAAGCTTTCTAGAAGCTTTATAGATGTGGAATCACCTTTATACATGTCTATAGGTGATTGATAGATTAGAAACTTGATCAACAAGCTAGCCACATGGCGCACATGTTGATAGCTTGCGGAACAAGCCAAATACGTGGCGCACATGTGGAAAACTTGTTGTGCAAGTTTGACATGTGTTTTACAAATTAGACATATTTATGAGGTCCTATAGAATATCGCCACATAGCTCTTACTTAGATAGTATTTATAGAGACAAGAATGAAGCCTTCTTCACTCTTGTCAACTTCTTTTTTAATCCTAGTCTAGTTTCAAGAGTCTTCATGTTTCTAATCTTTGGCAATAGTCATTCCAATTTCCTTTTGAATATACATACTTTCTTATTCCTATTTTGTGACTTTTCTTTGATACAATCTTCATTAGATTATACATCTTTTTCTAGTTCATGTCCTTAACAGATTGATAAGAGTATACATACAGTATCAGAGCTTTTTCTTTTCTTGATTAAGAGCGGATTATCTCTTTCTCTTGATAAGACATAAGCATTTTAGAAGGTCTAGAGTATCCACTTCTAAATTGATATTGTTTCTAGAATTTTTTCTTTTGAGTGTGTTATTCTGCATTTCTTGAAATGAGAATAAACACCTTCCTTTCTATTATATTATCATGGCAGAGCTTGCGGAAATGAAGAGTGCAATAGCATAAATTCAAGAACAAATGAGAGAACTAATGCTTGCAATGCATCAACTCAACTTACCACCAAAAGTAGCAACAAGATTAGCAGAAAGTGAAGATATAGAGATGGTTAGAACTACGTCAATATCTACACTAAACCATACTACCTCACCTATGATGGAACACCGTTCAAACATTAGAGAACCAAAAATTAGTTTGCATAAGAAGTTTGATGGCACAAGATTTTAGTTTTGAGGATTCATCAATCAGGTACAATTGGTGATTGAACTTCAACCTCAAAGTTATCCTACGCAAGGATCTCAAGTTAGGTTTATTGAAACATTACTTTCGGGATCTGCTTTATCCTGGTTTTCATCTTTTCTTGAACGATGTGATCTAATATTGGATAACTTAGAGGCATTTTTAGCGGAATTTTGATCTATGTATGGAGAACATGATGCAATCCGTGTTGCCACCAACAAAATTTGCATCCTACAATAAAGCAATCGATCAATGTCATTATATGCTTTACAATATTGACAACTAGCAACTGATATCAAGTGGGATGATGCTGCATTTATCAGCCAATTTCTCTACGGATTACAATATGAGATAAAAAAAATTAATGCTCAATTTATCCGATTATCAAACATTGAGTCAAGCAATTGATTTTGTTGTGAAGTGTGACAATCAACTTTTTGAGTTTCGATCCGAGAGTCGTACAAGGGAGCCTCAACGTTATTATTCAATGGCAACATCAACATCCTCACAAAACATACATTTGGAAGTAGAAGACATGCAAATTGATGCGGTACGTTTTAAACCTCTTATTGCACAAAAAAAGATTTGGCGTCGTCAAGGAGGATTATATTTATATTATGGAGAATTCCAAGACTCGAAAGCATTACGAAGTACGGAAAAGCGACATATATAAGTTGAGATCGATGCAGAGTCGTCGTTAAAAAGATGTTGATAACAAAATTTTAATGATACAGAGAGTACTATGCACTGGAATCTTATACAATTCCTAGTCAAGGTTCTATTCTTTCCTCAAAACGCTCTCTTTATTTTATAATAGATGTATATTTAGGACCAAAAAACTACAGAGCCTCTGTCTTATTAGATTCAGGAGCCTCAGTATGCTTTCTAAATGAATAATTTGTTAAGAATTATAAAATATCTTTAGTACAGAAAATTAAATCCGTATATATAGAAGTCATAGATGGTCGTCCATTATCTTTTGGAGATGTCACTTATGAAATCCGTCTTATAAAAATAACAATAGATGGTCATAATAGCTACGTAATCTTTAATATTATTAAATCTCCATCTAATCTAGTTATTTTAGGTTTATCATGGTTAGAAAAATATAACCCTTAAATAAATTAGAATTCTTATAGACTTGATTTTTTTCAGAACATTATTAAACATCTTGCCAACCAAGTAAAAAGTTATAAGTCTAATATAATAAAATCCATACTTATAGGTGCAAAAGCTTTTATATATGCAACAAAAGAAGGATCAACTTTTGCTATTTATGCCACATCTGTTTTTGATGGTGGAAAGACTTTAAGTGGCATTCCAAGCCAATATCTGGATTATCAGGATGTTTTTGAAAAAAAAATGCAGATATTCTTTTGGAGCATCGTCCATATGATTGTTCAATCAACCTCAAGGAAGGAACTCAGCCACCGATTGGACCAATCTATAGTTTATCACAAGATGAGTTGGCTGAACTCAAGGCATACATTGATGAGAATCTGGCCAAGAATTTCATATGCTATTCTAAATCTCCAGCAAGAGCTACAATTCTATTTGTGAAGAAAAAAGTATGGATCATTGTGAATATGTATTGACTATCAAGGACTCAATAAGATTACAATAAAATATAGATATCCATTATTTTTGATATCAAGACTCTTTGACCACTTAAATCAAGCTAAGATCCATAGAAAAATAAATCTAAGAGGAGTATATAATCTAGTACGCATCAAAGAAGGAGATGAATAGAAAATTACATTTCAAACCAAATACAGACATTTTGATTATAATGTCATGCCTTTTGGACTTACAAATGCACTACTTGCTTTTCAACATCTCATGAATGATGTTTTTCGTGAGTTCTTAGATAATTTTGTCGTCTGCTATCTAGACAATATTTTGATCTATTCTAAGAACGTAAAAGAACATGAAATACATGTTTATCAAGTATTACAAAAATTTAGAAATGCGGGATTATACGAAAAGATGAAAAAGTGTGTATTTCACATTATTCAAGTTGATTTTTTAGGATATATCATTTCAAATGATGGTCTCATGATGGATTCTAAGAAAGTCCAAACAATAATTAATTGGAAGATTCCACAAAGACGGTAAGAGATGTCCAATGCTTTCTGGGATTTGCCAATTATTATCAGATCTTCATCAAAGACTTCTCTTAAGTTACAACTCCACTTACACGTTTGACCTATAAAAACAAACTCCAATGGAATCAAGAAGCGAAAGCAGCTTTTGAAGTTCTAAAGACATCATTTGTTTCTGTACTAATCTTGTATCATGTTGACTTTTTCAAGGTATTTTTTATGGAAACAAACGCATCAGACTTTGCCTTTGATGCGATTTTGTCACAAATAGGAATAGATGACAAACTTCATCCAGTAGCTTTTCATTCAAGAAAATTCTCAGTAGCCGAGATCAATTATAAGATCCACGATAAAGAACTTCTTGCAATCGTGGATTCCTTTGAAGAATGGCATCATTATTTAGAAGGCGCTTCCAATCCAATCACCGAATATACGGATCACAAGAACCTCGAGTATTTTATGTCGGCACACATGTTGAATTGTCATCAAGCTCATTGGAATATGTCTTTGTCAAGATTCAAGTTCATTATCACTTATCGGCCAGAAAAACAACAAGGTTTGTCTGATGCCTTTTCTAGACGTTCTTTTTTTGCACCAAAAAAAGGAAATGTAGCTTTTGAGTAATAAAGAACGGCCCTCTTGAAACGAGAGCAATTTCATCTTCGAGCAATGAAATCAATATTGACTGTTGATTCAACTTTTCTCAAGAAAATTCAGTCAAGTATGTCCTCAGACCCTCTTATTTATGATATCAAGAATAATTCTTCTAAGACTCATGATTCTTCTAAATTTGAGTTCAAGAATAACCTACTATATTTTGAAGAACACTTATATGTTCCAAAAGGAGAAGCACGTTTATGTGTTCTTCAAACACGTCATGATTTTTCAACGGCATGACATTTTGGATACAATAAGACTTTGGAATTTATATCAAGAGATTTTTGGTGGCCTCAAATGTGGAAGGTAGTCAAAGTCTTTATACAATCATGTGATATTTGCTCAAGATCCAAGACTCCTTATCATTGACCTTTTAGGCTTCTTCAGCCATTACCTATTCTAGAACAACCATGGTCTTATGTTTCTATGGATTTCATCATAGATCTTTCAAATTCGCACGCGTAATTTATATTTCAAGGAGCAGTAGATCGATTCAATTAAGACAAGGCTTCCGCGCTTACATGACAAAATCTATCACAAGCTGCTAAAACGTTTCCTGCCTTTTCATCGATAATAATATCTATCACTATTAAGTGAGTCATCTCACGAAAGGTTAGCTTTGTGGAACCAATTTCAAGGCCATATTCATAGAAAATTTTTTCAAGATTCTTAAAGAGAGACATGTTATCTTCAACTTTTCATCCTCAAACCGACAAGCAACAGAAAGCCAGCGTGAAATGATCGCAGAGCGCAAGACTTCTACGCTGCATTCATCAACTACCAATAAGACGAGATTGATGCCTCTTCTCGCCATTGGCGTAGCCATTATAATACCATACGCTCTTTCATTGTCAAACACCTTTTTCATGTAATAACGGTTACCATCCACGACTCTTGATGCTTTTGACTTTTCAAAAGTTGATAATCCAGCGGCAGAAGATTTGGCAAATCATTTGTCAGAGCTACATGCAATAATGAAGGTGCAATTAAAAGAACTCAAGAACGACAAAAAATAAATGCAGATGCATATTGCAAGGAATAATTACAATTCAACGTGGAGAACAAGGTATGGTTACTTCATCGCAATATCAAGACTACTCGTCGTTGTGATAAGTTGGACTATCGTAGACTTGGACCTTTTCCTATTTCTGAATAAATCAATCTAATTGCATATCGATTATATCTATCGGAGTCCATGAAGATCCATCTTGTATTCTATGTTGTTGTGGCAAAAGTCTGCTTTGAGTAGACGCAAGGTCCCTCTTTACAATCAAGTTGGATCCAATATGCACAAACTTTCTTAAATTTCTCTTTTATGGTCACAAAACCATGTGTGTAATAAATCAACAAACGAGAAGCTTGAAAATTTATAAATCAAAATCCAGCCATTTAAATAAGTTCAAACTTTAAAAATATAGAATTTACTTTTTTAGTCATCTTCACAAAAATTCTCAACCGTGAATTCATTACCAATCACCAAATATCATCAAAATATTAGCAAGTAATTTTATAAGTAAAAACCAAACCAAAAACTTGAAAATTCATAATTTGAGATCCAGCTATTCAAATAAGTTCAAAATTTGAAAAAACATAATTCATATCTTTGATCTTTGTTACAAAATTTTTGAGTTGTGAATTCAATGCCAATCGTTAGATATCACCAATTCTTTGGCAGGTACTTTTAAAAGTCAAATCCCAACCGGAAACTTGAAAATTCATAATTTGAGATCCAATCATTCAAATAAGGTCAAAATTTGGAAGCATAAAACTTACAACTTTGATCATTTTCACACAAAATTTCCGCTCCAAATTCATTGTCAATTGATTGGTGTTACTAAATCCTTATTAGGTACTTTTAAAAGTCAAAATCTTAGATATCTGAGACTTAAATTTGCCATTACTCCCTAATCAAAGTCTCAATTGGTATGAAATTTTAGACATAGACTTTATATAATAAAAGTAATATGTACACAAAAAATAAGCTTCAAATTCATCTTGAAACTCAATTTCTAGCTTAAAGTAAACCTTTCTATTTATCTAACTTTTTCAAAATCTTAGTTTAGTTTGCTCGTTTTAACTAGCCATATCTCACTCATTCTAGACTCATTTCTATCAATTCTTGGACATAAAATGTATAGCTTAAAGTTTAGTTTCTAACTCAACTTATTGATTTCTTGCTAGTATCTTAAAACTCCTAATATATCTAGAAAAGTGATAGTAGGTGTCATATTAGTAGCCTAAGTTCAAACAAGCTTATTTCTCTCATCAAAGCTCTAAATCATGCGTTTCTACTACCTATACTCATGTCAAGAAGAAGCTCTTTCTGAATACTTCCTTGGATTTGCCAAAAATCCCCGTCTTCTTTTCTTCTAAGTTCGTCAAAGAAGTCACAGCCAAGGTCTTTAAAGTCCAAGTCAACAACTAATAGTTTAAAGTTATAAAAACACCAAATCTAATCCTCCAAGTCAGCACTATTAATGGCAGCCGACTATGGACATCCAAATCTCTATTTATCCTTAAAAAAATCCTAAATTCAACCTCAAAGTCAAAATTCCTTATATCTACAAATATGATGTTGAATCTACTAAAATCTAAGCTTGGAAAAAAGATAAAAGAAATAAAAGAAGTTTTCAAGGCTAAATCAAAGTTAAGGTTAAGATTAAAGATAAAGTCAAAATTTAGCCAAAGAAAAAAAAAAAAAAGTGAGAAATTTTTTCCAAAATTATATAAAAATTTAGATTGGTAAGCAGAAAGAAAGAACTTAATAAAATTTTAAAGAAAAGAAAGTTAAGTAAGGTTTCTATATATGGATATATTTACTTCACAAAAACATATCACTACTCGAGCCATATAAGATAGTGGATATACAAGGAAGAAGACAAATGCCACCGCCTCCTATAAAAGTGGACTACGAGGAATAATTCAAGGTTGAAGAGATTTTAGATTCAAGGCGGCGCCGAAATCGACTAGAATATCTTGTACATTGGCGCGGATATAATATTAGTGAACGCACATGGGAGCCATCCAAGAATCTAGCAAATGCACCAATAAAAGTCAATATATTTTATTGATGACATCCATCAAAATTAAGATAAAAAATGAAGAAAATCTTTGCTATAAAGGAAAGCAGGTTCTACAGAGGTTTCATCCTATTTTATATATTATTTGTTATTTCCATAGATTTGTTTGTACTAAAGAGATGGAGGATCAACAACCAGCGAATTCAGCTCAAGAACCATCATTTGTTGATTTATCAAATGAGACATTACAACTATCACAACCTTCAAGATAATGGAATAGAGAT
The DNA here is from genome assembly GCA_036785485.1 of Physcomitrellopsis africana. Classification (NCBI taxonomy): domain Eukaryota; kingdom Viridiplantae; phylum Streptophyta; class Bryopsida; order Funariales; family Funariaceae; genus Physcomitrellopsis; species Physcomitrellopsis africana. Next base: position 32,097 of record JAWRVF010001833.1, on the reverse strand, counting down.
GAAGACCTTCAAAACGTCATGTTCTTCCTCGCATTCATGGCGAAATACAACGTTGTCGTAATACGTGAAGTCTTGCTTGAGAATGCTCCGGGCACCTAGCTGTGGAAGATAAAAAGGAAATACGCCACAACAAAATCCTAACAATTCTAATAGAATCTTAAATAAGTTCTATTAAACCTTAACAATATTTTTCAGCTTGATTCAATCTTAAAGAAATTATAAAAGAAGAATAAATGAGTCATACAATAATCATAATAGAAAATAATATATAAAATACTAAATTTAAAAAATACTAAAAATAGAATCTTAAAACCCTAAATCATATCTTATTCAAACCCTAGTCAATCCCTAAGTCAAACCTTGATCAAACCTTAGTCATACCCTAAGTCAAACCTTGGTCAAACCTTAGTCAAACCCTAAGTCAAACCATAGTCAAACCCTAAGTCAAACCCTAGTCAAACCCTAAGTCAAACCCTAGTCAAACCCTAAGTCAAACCCTGATCAAACCCTAACCCTAATGAAATCCTAACTAAACCCTAAATCCAAATTCTAATCAAATCCTAATCCTAATGAAACCCTAATTAAATCCTAAATCCAAATCCTAATCAAATCCTAGTAAAATCTTAAACCCTAAATCCTAGCCAAGCCCTAAGCAATTTTTAAGGCAATTTTAGAACCACAATAACTACCAAACAAACCGTCGATCTTGATTGAAATTTTTCATACACCTTAACAATTAAGTTAACAACACACACACTAAGTTTGAAGAAGATCCAACTTACCAAGAAGAAGAAAAACTTACAAATTTGCTCGGGTATCAGCCGGCCTCCTTCTCCAATCTTCACGCCAATATTCCAGTGCCTAAACCTCCTATTTGCACCGTTCAATTGCTTCCAAATTTCACATGCATGTAGGAAATTAAGTCTTCTACACACGCACATAAATTTCACCTCAATCCAGCTCATAGATTGCTCAAAATCTGCAAAACCCTAATTGACCTTTAAAACCCAATTCTAGAGACCCCAACCCACATAAACTTCAATAACCTTTGATCAAACCGTTAGATCAATCTCAAATTCATAGCACCTTACAAGCACCACTGTATGCACAAATCTACAAAATTTCACTTGACGATTAGTAACCAGTTTCACAAAATCTTCAAAAATATAAATCCCAATATACTTCACAAACTCTAAAGTCTCCCAAAACAACTCTGACTTTGCAAAGCTCTTACAAACTCAACTTTTATCCAAATCATTCAAAACCAAAACACATACAGACTTCCTCTAGTCTGCCTTCTAACCCCACTCTCCGATTTGCAAAAAAGACCCCGGATCCTCCGTAGGCACGCGGTTTTATGCCCTGGGGTCTAGTTTCAACCCAGGTTCTTAACCGGCCCTCTCCGGGTATCAACTCTTGTAGTTTTGAGGTAAATTTCTCTAAAACCTACTCTTAACTCCTTATTAAACATATCTATACCAATTATTTTTCTAATCTACTTTGTTTTACCATTTTTATGGCTTTACAAAGTAAGTAGAAATCCCTTTTATAAAAGGCAGCATTAGCACCTTTTAATTTTTACTACCTCCTTGTCTATTATCTATTTTTCTAAGATAATTTTTTTAAATATTTTCATTTGAGCTCTTCTATAATATAATCACTCCTTCCCTCTTTCACCTAGTGGTCGTATTACTACACGACTACGTATTTGGTATCATGACCATGGAAGAGACTATCGATGTTTGGTGATACTTTTATAAGTAGGAACTACTCCTGATGGTATTCCTAATGTTTTCTTTGAAGGGAGTTATTAAAGCCTCAACAATGATCAAATAATAGGGTGGTCCTCTTGCCCTGGTATAGGACATTGTCGATGGTTGAAAGGACCTATCAACTACCTTCAAAGGGAACAAAGATCACAATATGTGGCAAGTGCAATCCAATCTATCGTAGACTTCCTCAACATGTAATCACCGCTTCTTGTGGAACTCGTCTCTAGAAGGGGGGATAATGTCACAAACATAAGATTTACTCCAGTAATTATCTAAATAATATAGATCAATAGAAGTAGGTTAAATAAGTTGATTTGATAATATGTGATAGAATAGCTTCCTAGAAGCTTCATAAACGTGGAATCACCTTTATACATGTCTATAGGCGATTGATAGGTTAGAAACTTGGTCAACATGCTAGCCACATGGCACACATGTTGGTAGCTTGTGGAATAAATTAGCCATGTATCACACATGTTAGTAGCTTGCAGAACAAGCCAAGTACGTAGCGCACATGTGAGAAACTTGTCATGCAAGTTTGACACGTGTCTTGCAAATTAGACACGTGTATGAGGTCCTATAGAATACCGCCAGGTAGCTCTTAGTTAGATAGTATTTATAGAGACAAGAATGAAACCTTCTTCACTCTTATCAGCTTCTTTTTTAATCCTAGTCTAGTTTCAAGAGTCTTCATGTTTCTAGTCTTAAGCAATAGCCATTCTAATTTCTTTTTGAATATATATATTTTCTTATTCCTATTTTGTAACTTTTTTTTGATACTATCTTCATTAGATTATACATCTTTTTCTAATTCATGTCCTTGACACCATGATATCAATTTTTAGGCATTGGTGGATAAGTATGTACTTCATATCCAACCTCAATGCCTTAAAATGCATTTCTAAATTGTAAGGGAAGAGGCATGATGGTTTTTTTTTTATAATAGCATCAAGGTCTTCAATTTGGATTCCATCAATTTTTAAGCTTAAGACTTCATTCATACAAATATCATCAATCAAAGTTGTATGATCGGGGCAATCGTCTTCAAGCTCCAACCAATCAATTACATCTATAAATTGGATGTGGATGTCTTCTTCTTCATAAGGATTTTTTTCTAATCATTTGGAAAAATCACCCTCATCTTCATATTCATATAATCCAGGGCCAATACATTTTATTGGTACTATAATTGATGTTGAATTAGATTGGATAAAACTAATTTTTTTGGCTTTTTAGATATTGGTGTTTTTTCTAATGGAACCAGGACTTGGAGTCTAAAGTGACTAAATATTATTGTTGTTGTACGGTTATCTAAAAGTCCAAAAATAAAATAAGGCTTAGAAGTCCCTCAATTTGTTATTCCTTTAGATTGCCTCAACCATCCTCTTTCTAATAAGAGAGGGTAACTACCCACTTTTTCATACAAACGTTGTCATATGTCGTGAAGTCTTGCTTGAGAATGCTCCGGGCACCTGGATGTGGAAGATAAAAAAGAAATATGTAACAAAACTAGTCTTAACCTCTCTAATCAATTTCTAAATAATCTTTAATCAAACCTTAATTAAACCCTAAATTAAACCCTAACTAAACCCTAGTCAACCGTGGTCAAACCCTAAAACAAACCCTAATTAAATCCTAGTCGAATCTTAACCAAACCCTAAGAAAATCCTAAGGTAGTTTTAGAATCTCAATTACTACCAAATAAATCATTGATCTTGATTGAAATTTTTCACACACCTTACTAATTAAGTTGAAAACAAGCACATTAAGTTTGAAGAAGATCTAACTTCACAAAAAGAAGAAAAACCCATAAATTTGCATGGGTGACGGCCGGCCTCCTTCTCCAATCTTAATGCTAATATTCCAGTACCTAAATCTCCCTTTCACACCATTCAATTGCTCTCAAATTTTATATGTGCATAGAAAAACAAGTCTACTACCCACACACACAAATTTCATTCCAATTCAACCAGCAAATTGCTCAAGATCTTAAAAACGCCAACTGACCTTCAAAGCTTAATTCCCAAGACCTTGACCTATTTAAACTTCAATTACATACAATTAAATCGTTAGATTGAGGTCAAATTTATAGCACACATTAACAACAATAATACTCAAAAATGCACAAAAATTTAGCCATAGATCGTCTATAAAACTTTTGTAGTTGCCCAAATCATAAACCCTCTTTTATTTCACAAAAACCAAAGTCGCCCAAAACAACCCTGACTTTGCAAAGCTCTTACAAAGTCATTTCTAATCCAAATCTTGGCACACTTATCTTTTGTTCCATAATCTTCATTTGTTCCATAATCTTCATTTGTTACATAATCTTGTATAACATTCCTCATATCTTCTTGAATGCATCCTTGTGACACATCATAACCTTGTGTTATCTCAAAGCATTGAATTACTTCAAAACATTGAGAATTTTCAAGCCTTTGTAAAACCTCATGCTCTTGAAAAATCTCATAACTCTCACTATAATCCTTTGTGGTTTTACAACCACACTTAGTACCATAACCTTGTGCATTTTTATAACTCCCTTTGTAATAATCATGTGAAAATTCAAAATTTCTTTTATCCAATCCATATACGGTTTCATAGCCATATGCAATTTATTTTTCATCATCATATTCATATATAATTCCACCACTTTTCACATCATAATGTTGTAAATTCATACAACCTTCATGATTAGAACCTTGAATAGGTCCATAATCCATTTCTTTTGAAGGTTCAACCTTAAATTCTTCAACATAATCCAAAGTATTAGACAAAATATCTTCACTTCCTTCAAATGTAAAAAATGCCCTTTCGTCATCAAGAAATGTTCCATCCAATTTGCCATCACCAACTTGCACAAACTCACTCAATGTAAAATAGCCATAGCTTCCAATTACATTGTCATTAGTGTCTAAATCCTTGAGCTCCATATTGCCTTCAAATTTTTGGATATCTTGGCCTTCCATACTGATAGTTTGAAAAAAATCTTTGTTCTCTCTTTCACCACTTTTGGTATTAGATCTAATTTCCTTCATGTGCAAAGAATTTTCTCTTCTTTTAAAGCTTTCCTCTTGCTCTTCTATTTCTCTTGATTCGAGATTTGTCCCTTGCATTGATAAAGATGATGTAGAAGGCAAAGTAGATGATCTCTTAGGCCATACTGCAACTCCTCTAACTTGCGCTTGTTGTTGCTTTGCTAGAACAACCACTGCTTTCTTCAACTCCTCCCAATCATTAGTACAACCACTCTCTGTAGACTCATCTGCAAGAAGTATGAAAAGCTCGTCTCCCAATCCATCATCAACACTGTTTAAAAACAATTCTATTTTATAAGCATCCATTGATTGTCTCTCTGAGAATGAGAGTTGATAAAATCTCCTCTCAAATTCTTCCAAGAATTCATAAAGATCCATATGCATGCCCAGTTGTAACCTCACCCAATTCAAAAACTTTTGCTTGGTAATCCTATCTTCATCCTCATCAATAAATTCTTTCTTCAAAAGTTCTTGAAATTTTGACCACGTTTCCACATTTCTTCCAAGTAATTTCTTCACCCTTTCACGAACCTCAGGTATTATAGCAAATTCAAATAATTGGATCATCTCTTTTTCAGAAACACAATTCAATTCCATTTTTTGAACATAATATTTCAAATATTTAGAAATATCCCTTCCATCAAATTGATGGATCTTGTTAACCACAACTTGCAAAGCTTTGGTTGCCAAAGTCTCTTTGTGAACCTTGTCTTGTTGTTTTTGCATAAATAATGCAAATTCTTGAAACATCTTTGCAATATTTGGATCCAAAAACATACCTTGTCCGCCAATAGAAAATCCATTTGAATCTCCATGTGAAGATCCACTAAAAGTTCCATCCATAGTTCCATCAAAAATATATAACTCATCCAAAGACCTTGATGACACATCCTCCATTTTGATTCACAATGCTCAAAATTGTCTTTTAAAGCGCTCTAACATATATCCCATGACACTTCAAAATGCTCCAAAATGCCTATAAAGCCTTATGAAATTCCATAATAATCCAAATGCCATTTTTATTTTCTAAGATATTTTCCAAAGCTCAAAGCTTCAAAAAGCTTCAAAATCAATCTTCTTGCCATTTTCTCCTCTTTTGCTACCTCCACTTGTTGCTCTATTTGCAACTCCACTAGAAGCTCCATCCATAGCTCCATCAAAAATATATAACTCATCCAAAGATCTTGATGACACATCCTCCATTTTAATTCATAATATTCAAAAATTTCTTTTAAAGCAATCTAATAAATACCTTATAATACTTCAAAATCCTCCAAAATGTCTATAAAATCCTATGATACTCTCTGATAATCCAAATGCATTTTTTTTTTTTTTTTTTTTTTTAAAGATATTTTTCAAAGTTCAAAGCTTTTAAAAAGCTTTAAAATCAACCCTCTTGCCATCTTGTCCTCCTTTGCTACCTCTCCTTGTTGCTCCACTTGCAACTCCACTAGAAACTCTAATTGATGCACCATCCATAATTCCTTCTTCAATTTTCTTGCCTTTCTTCTCCATAAGTCAAATAAATCCAACAAAATTTCTAATAATCTTCCACCTCAAGCTTTTCCTCCTATTGAAGCACCATCCATAAATCTTTCTTCAATTCTCTTGTCTTCTTTCTCCATAAGTCAAATAAATCCAAAACAATTTCCAATAATCTTCCACCTCAAGCTTTTCACCCTATTGAAGCACCATCCATAAATCTTCCTTCAATTCTCTTGTCTTCTTTCTCCATAAGTCAAATAAATTCAAAAAAAATTTCCAATAATCTTCCACCTCAAGCTTTTCACGTCGGGTTCACCAAATTATGTCGTAATACGTGAAGTCTTGCTTGAGAATGCTCCGGGCACCTGGCTGTGGAAGATAAAAAGGAAATACGCCACAACAAAATCCTAACAATTCTAATAGAATCTTAAATAACTTCTATTAAACCTTAACAATATTTTTCAGCTTGATTCAATCTTAAAGAAATTATAAAAGAAGAATAAATGAGTCATACAATAATCATAATAGAAAATAATATATAAAATACTAAATTTAAAAAATACTAAAAATAGAATCTTAAAACCCTAAATCATATCTTATTCAAACCCTAGTCAAATCCTAAGTCAAACCTTGATCAAACCCTAGTCAAATCCTAAGTCAAACCCTGGTCAAACCCTAGTCAAATCCTAATCAAACCCTGATCAAACCCTAGTCAAACCCTAGTCAAACCCTAAGTCAAACCCTGATCAAACCCTAACCCTAATGAAATCCTAACTAAACCCTAAATCCAAATTCTAATCAAATCCTAATCCTAATGAAACCCTAATTAAATCCTAAATCCAAATCCTAATCAAATCCTAGTAAAATCTTAAACCCTAAATCCTAGCCAAGCCCTAAGCAATTTCTAAGGCAATTTTAGAACCACAATAACTACCAAACAAACCGTCGATCTTGATTGAAATTTTTCATACACCTTAACAATTAAGTTAACAACACACACACCAAGTTTGAAGAAGATCCAACTTACCAAGAAGAAGAAAAACTTACAAATTTGCTCGGGTATCAGCCGGCCTCCTTCTCCAATCTTCACGCCAATATTCCAGTGCCTAAACCTCCTATTTGCACCGTTCAATTGCTTCCAAATTTCACATGCATGTAGGAATTTAAGTCTTCTACACACACATATAAATTTCATCCCAATCCAATTGATAGATTGCTCAAAATCTGTGAAATCCTAACTAACCTTTAAAACCCAGTTCTAGAGACCCCAACCCACATAAACTTCAATAACCTTTGATCAAACTGTTAGATCAATCTCAAATTCACAGCACCGTACAAGCACAACTGTATGCACAAATCCACAAAATTTCACTTGACGATCTATAACCAATCTCACAAAATCCTCAAAAATATAAACCCCAATATACTTCACAAACTCTAAAGTCTCCCAAAACAACTCTGACTTTGCAAAGCTCTTACAAACTCAACTTTTATCCAAATCATTCAAAACCAAAACACATACAGACTTCCTCAAGTCTGCCTTCTAACCCCACTCTCCGATTTGCAAAAAGACCCCGGATCCGCCGTAGGCACGCGGTTTTGTGCCCTGGGGTCTGGTTTCGACCCAGGTTCTTAACCGGCCCTCTCCGGGTATCAACTCTTGTAATTTTGAGGTAAATTTCTCTAAAACCTACTCTTAACTCCTTATTAAACATACCTATACCAATTATTTTTCTAATCTACTTTGTTTTACCATATTTATGGCTTTACAAAGTAAGTAGAAATCCCTTTTATAAAAGGCAGCATTAGCACCTTTTAATTTTTACTACCTCCTTGTCTATTATCTATTTTTCTAAGATAATTTTTTTAAATATTTTCATTTGAGCTCTTCTATAATATAATCACTCCTTCCCTCTTTCACCTAGTGGTCGTATTACTACACGACTACGTATTTGGTATCATGACCATGGAAGAGACTATCGATGTTTGGTGATACTTTTATAAGTAGGAACTACTCCTGATGGTATTCCTAATGTTTTCTTTGAAGGGAGTTATTAAAGCCTCAACAATGATCAAATAATAGGGTGGTCCTCTTGCCCTGGTATAGGACATTGTCGATGGTTGAAAGGACCTATCAACTACCTTCAAAGGGAACAAAGATCACAATATGTGGCAAGTGCAATCCAATCTATCGTAGACTTCCTCAACATGTAATCACCGCTTCTTGTGGAACTCGTCTCTAGAAGGGGGGATAATGTCACAAACATAAGATTTACTCCAGTAATTATCTAAATAATATAGATCAATAGAAGTAGGTTAAATAAGTTGATTTGATAATATGTGATAGAATAGCTTCCTAGAAGCTTCATAAACGTGGAATCACCTTTATACATGTCTATAGGCGATTGATAGGTTAGAAACTTGGTCAACATGCTAGCCACATGGCACACATGTTGGTAGCTTGTGGAATAAATTAGCCATGTATCACACATGTTAGTAGCTTGCAGAACAAGCCAAGTACGTAGCGCACATGTGAGAAACTTGTCATGCAAGTTTGACACGTGTCTTGCAAATTAGACACGTGTATGAGGTCCTATAGAATACCGCCAGGTAGCTCTTAGTTAGATAGTATTTATAGAGACAAGAATGAAACCTTCTTCACTCTTATCAGCTTCTTTTTTAATCCTAGTCTAGTTTCAAGAGTCTTCATGTTTCTAGTCTTAAGCAATAGCCATTCTAATTTCTTTTTGAATATATATATTTTCTTATTCCTATTTTGTAACTTTTTTTTGATACTATCTTCATTAGATTATACATCTTTTTCTAATTCATGTCCTTGACACCATGATATCAATTTTTAGGCATTGGTGGATAAGTATGTACTTCATATCCAACCTCAATGCCTTAAAATGCATTTCTAAATTGTAAGGGAAGAGGCATGATGGTTTTTTTTTTATAATAGCATCAAGGTCTTCAATTTGGATTCCATCAATTTTTAAGCTTAAGACTTCATTCATACAAATATCATCAATCAAAGTTGTATGATCGGGGCAATCGTCTTCAAGCTCCAACCAATCAATTACATCTATAAATTGGATGTGGATGTCTTCTTCTTCATAAGGATTTTTTTCTAATCATTTGGAAAAATCACCCTCATCTTCATATTCATATAATCCAGGGCCAATACATTTTATTGGTACTATAATTGATGTTGAATTAGATTGGATAAAACTAATTTTTTTGGCTTTTTAGATATTGGTGTTTTTTCTAATGGAACCAGGACTTGGAGTCTAAAGTGACTAAATATTATTGTTGTTGTACGGTTATCTAAAAGTCCAAAAATAAAATAAGGCTTAGAAGTCCCTCAATTTGTTATTCCTTTAGATTGCCTCAACCATCCTCTTTCTAATAAGAGAGGGTAACTACCCACTTTTTCATACAAACGTTGTCATATGTCGTGAAGTCTTGCTTGAGAATGCTCCGGGCACCTGGATGTGGAAGATAAAAAAGAAATATGTAACAAAACTAGTCTTAACCTCTCTAATCAATTTCTAAATAATCTTTAATCAAACCTTAATTAAACCCTAAATTAAACCCTAACTAAACCCTAGTCAACCGTGGTCAAACCCTAAAACAAACCCTAATTAAATCCTAGTCGAATCTTAACCAAACCCTAAGAAAATCCTAAGGTAGTTTTAGAATCTCAATTACTACCAAATAAATCATTGATCTTGATTGAAATTTTTCACACACCTTACTAATTAAGTTGAAAACAAGCACATTAAGTTTGAAGAAGATCTAACTTCACAAAAAGAAGAAAAACCCATAAATTTGCATGGGTGACGGCCGGCCTCCTTCTCCAATCTTAATGCTAATATTCCAGTACCTAAATCTCCCTTTCACACCATTCAATTGCTCTCAAATTTTATATGTGCATAGGAAAACAAGTCTACTACCCACACATACAAATTTCACTCCAATTCAACTAGCAAATTGCTCAAGATCTCAAAAATCCCATCTGACCTTCAAAGCTTAATTCTCAAGACCTTGACCTACTTAAACCTCAATTACATACAATTAAATCGTTAGATTGAGGTCAAATTTATAGCACACATTAACAAAAATAATACTCAAAAATGCACAAAAATTTAGCCATAGATCGTCTATAAAACTTTTGTAGTTGCCCAAATCATAAACCCTCTTTTATTTCACAAAAACCAAAGTCGCCCAAAACAACCCTGACTTTGCAAAGCTCTTACAAAGTCATTTCTAATCCAAATCACTTTGCACTAAATTCTCTGCAAAACCTCTTAAGTCTTCTTTCTAATCCCATCTTTTGATCTGCCAAAAGACTCTTGCTAATAGTGCCATATAGCATGATCTTCAATTTGGATATATACTAGGTATCTGGCTATAAAAAATTTATTTGTAACTTATTGACAAGACTCTAATAAGTGATTTGTCTTTAATAAAAAAAAAAATAATAATATGATAATATTATTAAAAAAAAAATTATATTAATAAAAATCTCTTATATTTAAATAGATTTGTATATAAAAATTTTCTATGGCATATAGAAAATCCTTAATATTCTTTTTTTTTTTATAAAATTACAAATAACTAATTATTGATATGTTAGATTGTCAATAATTTTTAAGAACAAACCATAATCTCCTTTCAAAACCTCATTTTTACATCAAAATTATGTTATAGCTCTATATATCCATTTTTCCACCTCCATAGAGTCTTAGCTCATAAAAAACCTGTTTAATTTGTACAAAATGCTCAAATTGCAATAAAATCCTTCAGTAGCTTATTCATCTACAAGGATTGATTTCTTCCTAAACTTTAGAGTCCAATAACTCTTGATCCAGCCATTTAGTTTTTATTAATTTTTTTCAAAGTATAGATTATATCCTTGAGCTTCATCATAAGAAAATTCAACTATAGATTTGCTTTTGATTGTCTGATATCTTTAAAATCCTAGTAGGTGCTTAAAATCCTTGTTTATAGACATCAGAGTACTATTTTTTTTAATATCTCAAAAATCCAAATCCCTAATGCCACAAAAATTTGTTAGGGTTTTTTATTTTTGAGATTTTTGTGAGATTGGTTATAGATCTAGAAGTTATTTTTAAAGCTGGTGCATAAAGAGTGCTTGTAGGGTGCTATGAATTTGAGATTGATCTAATGGTTCAATCAAAGATTATTGAAGTTTATGTGAGTTGGGGTCTCAAAAATTGGAAATTTAGGGTCAATTAGGTTTTCTAAGATTTCTAGCAATCTACAAGTTGAATTAGAGTGAAATTATGTGTGTATGTAGAAGATTTAATTTTCTACATGCATGTGAAGTTTGGAAGCAACTGAATGATGTAAGTAGGAGATATTGGCATTGGACAATTGGCATTAAGGTAGGAAAAAGAGGCCGGCCGACAATTGATTGAAATTTTGGATTGAATTTCTTATTGGTAAGTTTGATCCTCTTCAAATTTTATGTGCTTGCTGCCAACTTTGTTTTTTAGGAGTGTATAAATTTTTAAGCAAGATCAATGGTTTAGTCAATAGTTATTGAGGTTCTAAAATTGCCTTAAAAATTATTTAGGACTTGGTTACGGTTCGGTTAGGATTTAGGATTTGGTTTTAGGGTTTATTAGGATTTGATCAGTATTGACTAGGATTTAGTTAGAGTTTGTTTTAGGATTTGTTAAGATTTGACCAGGATTGACTAGGATTTAGTTAAGATTTATTAAGAATTGTTAAGGTTTGACCAAGGTTGATTACAGTATCATATTACGTGTTGTCTTGTTCGAAAATGCACCGAGCACCTGGCCGTAGAAGGTAAAATTATATTTACAAATAATTAAGAAATCCTAATAGGTTTCATCCATATATGAAGAATATAATTCAAATTTCAAATCAAAAGTGTTTAAAAACACTCCTCTTAATAACATCAACCATACATATATTCCAATTGCCTTATTTCTTTTATAATTAAGCAATTTTTATTTTTCTTTGCAAGTCCTAATCCTAATCAGTGAGTTTTGATAAGCTATAACTTTTAATCCTATAATCTACTTAGTGTGAAATTTTGCATACAAATGTCAATATAAGCCTTCTACATGCTCAAAAAAAATTCAACTCAATTCAACTTACAGATTGCAAAAAAATACCCAAAAACCACCCTGATGACACTTGGCTGCCAACTCAAAAATTGATGTACAACACCAGTGGTGATTTCTCCTTCTTTAACCATTAACTTTAAGTCAAATTTAGTACATAGCTTGACCTCTAAGTCTTCTATTACCGTGCAAAAATTTACATTGATCCAATTGGTAGATCTTTAATTATCACAGAAACCCTATCCAACCCTAAATTGCCAACTTCCAACAACCCTTTGTATCAAAGCCCAAATATCTCCTAATTGCATCGTTGGATTAATACAAAATTTTGTGCACACTTAGTACATCCAACAATCTGGACAATATTAAATTTTGAAGTATAGATGCTATACAAATTGCACAAATCAATTAAGAATACAAGCTATCATTATCTTATATAAAATCCAAAACACCAATACAAATATTGACTTTGAACAATGATTGCAAAGTCATCCAAAATCTTATGGCAACAAGCTTAACATTCTTGAAACAAGCTTTAAGCTAGCTATCCAATCCAAGAACCCTATCTGCAAAATCCCTCGTACTTTATCCTAGGCGGCCGTTTTAGTGGCCAAAGGTCTAATTTTGACCCTGTCCTACAAACGGCCAACCCCTCAGTATCAACCTAACCTATTCTAGGGATTTTATAGGCTGACCCTACCCTCAACTTAATCTTAGTATCAATCATGCTAGTAATTTATCCTTTTTACTATTTTATGGCTTTTCTAAGGCAGTAAAAGAATTACTACATCTTAGAAGATAATATTACTAACTAATTCTTATCTACTAGCTATTAAGTGAAAAAAATAAACTAAGAGGCTTTCATAAAAACCTTGTTAAAATATGTTGAATTCTTGTTGAACTAAGATAATAGAGTATTAATTGAAAAATCATTTTTTAGTCATAATTTCACCATATAATCGTGTCAGAATACAACAACGGTTTTAGGGTTTATTAGAATTTGACCAGGGTTGACTAGAATTTAGTTAGGATTTATTTTAAAGTTTAGTTGGATTTGACTAGGATTGACTAAGATTTAGTTAGGGTTTGTTTTAAGATTTGTTAAGATTTGACGAAGGTTGACTAGGATTAGTTAAGATTTGTTTAGGACTTTGTTAAAGTTTGATCAGGGTTGAATAGCATTTAGTTAAGATTTGTTTTAGGATTTGTTAAAGTTTGACCAGTGTTGATTAAGATTAGTTAGGATTTATTTAGAATTTGTTAGGATTTGATCATGAATGATTAGGATTTAATTAGTATTTTTTTCAAAATTCTTAAGATTTGACCACGGTTGACTAAGATTTAGTTAGGATTTATTAAAATTTGATCAAGATTGATTTGGATTTAGTTGAGATTTGTTTTAGGATTAATTAGGATTTATTTTAAAATTTATTTGGATTTAATCAGGATTGATTAGGATTTAATTAAGGTTTGATTAAGGATTGTTTAGAGATTGATTAGAGAAGTTAGGACTAGTTATTGTTGCATATTTCTTTTTTATCTTCCAAAGCCAGGTGCTCAGAGCATTCTCAAGCAAGACTTCACAACATAAGACACCGGCCATTAATCTAACTTTACTTCCTTATAAAACGTCTAAAAATCAAAGCGCCTATCACAACACAATCAGGTTCTTTTAATAAACAAAATAGATTGGAAAAATTCTTAGTGTATACAATTGAATATTTTAATATTCAATTCTACTACAAGGTGATAGAATGGTTAAGATGTTACCTATAGGGCAACAAGTCTTGCCATGCTCTTTCTTAAATATACCTAAAATTTCAAATAAAAAAAAGAGCTAAGGTTTGGAATCCACCAAGTTTCTCCTAGCCATGCTCCTTCTTTGCTTTTGTCAAGATTAATCTTAGATTTGAAGTTGTACTTGAACTCCATTCTTTATACTTCCAAAGTGACAACCAATCTTAAAAGAACCACCAAATAATACTACACTAATATTAAACTAATCAAATATTATTTAAAATTAGAAGTAAAAATATTATATAAAAATAGATAAAAATATATTAAATTGATATCAATATATAAAATTTATTATGCATATAAGATAAAAGAAAAGAAAAATAATATTAGTAAATAAAAATAATAATAATCATTAAATAAAAAAGATAAAGATAAAAAGATAAACAAAAATAAAATAAATATAATAAAAATAAAAATAGAAAAGAAAAGAAAAATAAAATAAAATAAGATAAAATAAAACAAAAATTAAAGTAAAAGTTAAAATAAAAGTTAATAGGATATTAAAATATAAATAAAATAATTATTTTAATTTAATGATATTATTTTTATTCTATTATTATTATTATTATTATTATTATTATTTAATATATTTTACTTTTTATTTTTTATATTTATTTTTATTATAATTAGATATAATTTAGATAAGATTTAAAACACAACAATCAAAAGTATAACATAAAATCAACAATATAAATGATTGAAGAGATAGAAATCACTAACCTCAATTGTATTCCACTTAAGGTAGAAACCTCTCTCCACTCTAAAAATCGCCACAAATTCAATTCTGGTTCAATAGCATTGAAATTTGCACCACTACAACCTTAACTTTAAAGTTCTTGTACACAAAAAATTCCACTATCAAATAATCAACACGCACTAAAATATGTCTTTCCAAACATGAAGTATATGAAACTGCCAAGGCAGTGAACCACTTCCTAGTCTAATATTCACTAAAAATTCAAATCAAGTCCAAATTGAATGTACAATAGCTTAATGAAAAGCCAACATCATGATACACCAGCTTAAAAAGTTTCAACTTAAAATATGCAATGTATAAAAAAATTGATTGCTAAAAATCTGAGAGCAATTTAATATTCAATTCAATAATGAAATTTTTTGACTAGCTTATGAATTTAGAACTTGAAAAGCTTGTATATACCAATAAGGAAGAGATATAGGAAACTTATCAATGATGAAGATTTACTTTGAATTTCTCACTCAAAAGGACCAAGCAAAATATGAATTACAACATACTAACTCCATATTCACACATACAATTAGAAGCACCACCTCCCGGCAAATGCACCATTTATATTCCTAGTGTTTTCTTTGTTCTCCCTGTTACTTATCTCGAGTAGTGTTATATATTTTTTGAAGTGTTATTATGGCGGAGCTTACCGAAATGAAGAGTGCAATGGCACAAATGCAAGAACAAATGAGGGAATTGATGCTTGCAATGCATCAACTCACTGTACCTCCACAAGGAACAACAAGGTTACCAAATAATGAAGATATAGATATGGTTGGAGCTGCTTCAACATCTACACCAAGCCATATAATTCTTCCTACATTGGAACATCGTCCAAGCATCAGAGAACCAAGAATTGGTCTACCTGAGAAGTTTGATGGCACAAGATCCAAGTTTCGAGGATTCATCAACCAAGTCCAACTGGTGATTGAATTGCAATCGCAAAGTTTTCCAACTCTAAGATCACAAGTCAGATTTATTGGTACACTACTTTCAGGTTCTGTCTTATCTTGGTTTTCATCTTTTCTGGAACAACGTGATCCAATATTGGATAATTTAGAAGCTTTCTTAGCAGAATTTCGATCTATGTATGGAGAACATGATGCAACTCGTGTTGCAACCAACAAGCTTCGTATCCTACGACAAGGCAATCGATCAGTGACATTATATACTTGACAATTTCGACAACTAGCAATTGATACCAAGTGAGACGATGCTACACTCATCAGTCAGTTTCTCTATGGATTACAATATGAAGTGAAGAAATTGATGTTGAACTTACCCAATCCTCAAACATTGAGTCAAGCAATAGACTTTGTGATGAAGTGTGATAATCGGCTTTTCGAATTCAGATCTGAAAGTCGTACAAGAGAACCTCAGCGACATTTTAATTCAGTGGCAGTATCAATGACTTCTCAATATGTACCTTCAGAAGTCGAGGATATGCAAATTGATGCTATATGTTTCAAGCCGCTTACTGAAGAAGAAAAGACTCGACGTCGTCAAAAAAGATTATGCTTGTATTGTGGAGAACCTAAACACACTGCTCAAAATTGTCCAAAGAAATGACGCAACCACAAGATGAGGAGTACGACTGTCAAAGAAGAAAATATGTTTAGAAAACGAATTTGTCCAGCCAGAATAAGGACCGTGCGGCTGAGATCTTGTACAATTTCTAATGAAGGTCCTATCCTCTCCTCACAACCATCTCCTTGTTTTATAATAGATGTGTATTTAGGACCTAATAATTACAAAGCCTCTGCTTTAATAGATTTGGGAGCCTCGGCTTGTTTTTTAGATGAAGAATTTGCTAAAAGCCATAAAATACAGATAGTACAAAAATCTAAACCCGTGCACGTAGAAGTCATAGATGGTCGTCCTTTATCTTCTGGAGATGTTACTCATGAAACACTTCCTCTAGATGTAGTAGTAAATAGATATAATGGTTGCGTAATTTTTAACATAATTAGATCTCCATCTATTCCAATTATTATTGGTCTATCATGGTTAGAAAAACACAATCCTGGAATAGATTGGATTTCTCGTATTCTTAACTTTTCTAAAAGTATTGCTAACAATATAGTTAATCAAGTAAGAAATTACAAGTCTAGTAGAATTAAACCTGCGTTTGTAGGTGCAAGAGCTTTCTTGTATGCTGCAAAAAAAGGATCACCTTTTGTCATTTATGCTACACCTATTTTCAACAATAGAAAGACTTCAAGTAGCATTCCAAGTCAATATCAAGATTATCAAGACGTTTTTGAGAAAAAGAATGCAGATATTCTTCCAGAATATCGTCTATATAATTGTTCAATCGACCTTGAAGAAGGAACTCAGCCACCATTTGGACCAATCTACAGTTTATCACAAGATGAATTGGCTGAATTCAAGGCGTATATTGACGAGAATTTGGCCAAGAATTTCATACGTCAACAATTCTAAATTTCCAACAGGAGCTCCAATTCTATTTGTGAAAAAAAAAGATGGATCATTGCGGATGTGCGTTGACTATCGAGGACTCAACAAGATCACAATCAAAAACAAATATCCATAACCTCTAATATCAAGACTCCTTGACCAATTGAATCAAGCTAGGATCTATACAAAAATAGATCTAAGAGGAGCATACAATCTAGTACGCATCAAAAAAGGAGATGAATGGAAAACTGCTTTTCAAACCAGGTATGGACATTTTGAATATAATGTCATGCCTTTTGGACTTACAAATGCACCAGCTGCTTTTCAACATTTCATGAATGATGTTTTACGTGAGTTCTTAGACAATTTTGTTGTCTGCTATCTAGATGACATTTTGATCTATTCTAAGAATATAGAAGAACATGAAATACATGTTTGTCAAGTATTATAAAAACTTAGAGATGCGGGATTGTACGCTAAGATGGAAAAGTGTGTATTTCACACTATTCAAGTTGATTTCTTAGGATACATCATTTCAAATGATGCTCTCATGATGGATCTAAAGAAAGTCGAAACAATCATGAATTGCAAGATTCCAAAGATGGTAAGAGATGTCCAATGCTTTTTGGGATTTGCCAATTATTATCGGATCTTTATCAAAGACTTCTCTCGTGTTGCGGCTCTATTTACACGTTTGACTTGTAAAGACAAATTCCAATGAAATCAAGAAGTGGAAGCAGCATTTGAAGCTTTGAAGACATTGTTTGTTTCTGCACCAATCCTATATTGTGTAGATTTTTCCAAGGTGTTTTTTATGGAAACAGATGCATCAGACTTTGCCTTGGGTGCGGTATTGTCACAAATGGGAACAGATGACAAACTTCATCCAATAGCTTTTCATTCAAGAAAATTCTCAACAGCCGAGATCAATTATGAGATCCACGACAAAGAACTTCTTCCAATCGTGGATTCTTTTCAAGAATGGCGTCATTATCTAGAAGGCGCTTTGAGTCCAATCACCGTGTATACGGATCACAAGAACCTCGAGTATTTCATGTCGGTATGCGTGTTGAATCGTCGTCAAGCTCGTTGGAGCATGTCTTTGTCAAGATTCGAATTCATTATCACTTATCGGCTAGGAAAACAACAAGGTTTGTCCGATGCCCTTTCTAGACGTTCTTATTTTGTACCAAAAGAAAGAGATGCAACTTTTGAGCAACAAAGAATAGTTCTCTTGAAACCAGAGCAGTTTTATCTTCGAGCAATAAAATCAACACTAATTGTTGATTCAACTTTTCTCAAGCAAATTCAGTCAAGTATGTCCTCAGACCCTCTTGTTCATGATATCAAGAATAATTCTTCCAAGTCTCATGATGCTTCTAAATTCGAGTTTAAGAACAATCTACTATATTTTGAATGACGTCTATATGTTCCAATAGGAGAAGCACGTTTACGTGTTCTTCAAGCACGTCATGATTTTTCAGCGGCAGGACATTTTGGATACAACAAGACTTTGGAACTTATATCAAGAGATTTTTGGTGGCCTCAAATGTGGAAGGCAGTCAAAGACTTTGTACAATCATGTGATATCTGCTCAAGATCAAAGACTCCTTGTCATCGATCTTTTGGGCTTCTTCAGCCATTATCTATTTTAGAACAACCATGGTCTTCTGTTTCTATGGATTTCATCACAGATCTTCCAAGCTCAAGATCTTATGATTCTATACTTGTGATAGTAGATCGGTTCACCAAGATGGCACATTTTGTGCCATGCACAAAATCTATCACAGGTGAAGAAACAGCTAAGCTTTTCATTAATAATATCTATCACAATCATGGATTATCTAAGGATATTATATTGGATAGGGGAACTCAATTTGTGTCAAGATTTTGGAGAACCCTTTTCAAGATCTTAAAAGTAGACATAAAGTTATCTTCAGCTTTTCATCCTCAAACTGATGGACAAACAGAGCGCGTGAACCAAGTCTTGGAGCAATATTTAAGGTGTACCATCAATTACCAACAAGATGATTGGATAGCTCTTCTGCCATTAGCAAAATTTGCTTATAATAATACGATACATTCTTCTACGCAACAAACACCTTTTTTGCCAATTATGGTTATCACCCACGACTTGATGCTTTTGACTTTTCAAAAGTTGATAATCCAGCAACAGAAGATTTGGCAAATCGTTTGTCAGAGCTACATGCAATAATGAAGGTGCAATTAAAAGAAGCTCAAGAACGACAAAAAACAAATACAGATGCGTATCGCAAGGAACAACCACAATTCAACGTGGGGGATAAGGTATGGTTACTTCGTCATAATATCAAGACTACTCGTCCTTGTGATAAGTTGGACTATCGTAGGCTTGGACCTTTTCCTATTTCTGAACAAATCAATCTAGTTGCATATCGATTACACCTACCGGAGTCCATGAAGATCCATCCTATATTCCACGTGTCACTACTAGAGCCATACAAGATAGTGGACATACAAGGAAGAAGACAAATACCATCGCCTTTTGTAGAAGTGGACAACAATGAAGAATTCGAGGTTGAAGAGATTTTAGATTCAAGGCGGCACCGAAATTGACTGGAATATCTTGTGCATTGGCGCGGATACGATATTAGTGAACGCACATGGGAGCCATTAAAGAATCTAATAAATGCATCAATAAAAGTTAATGCATTTCATCGACAACATCCATCAAAACCAAGATAAATACTCAAGAAAATCTTCGTTATAAAGCAAGGCAGGTTCTATAGAGGTTTCATCCTACCTTGTATCATTGTTTGTCATTAGATTTTGTTTGTGCTAAAGAGATGGAGGATCAACAACCAGCGAATTCAGCTCAAGAGCCATCATTTGCTGATTTACCTGACGAGACATTATGACTATCGCAACCTTCAAGACGACAGAATAGAGATGAAGACCCTCAAGAATGATATGTCTTTCCTTGGATTGATGACGAAATACAATGTGTTTGGTATCACGACCTTGGAAGAGACTCTTTTGGAGGTAGGAACTAATCCTGATGGTGTTCCTAATGTTTTCTTTGAAGGAAGTTATGAAGGCCTCAACAATGATCAAATAACAGGGTGGTCCTCTCGCCCTGGTATGGGACATTATCGATGGCTGAAAGGACCTATCAACTACCTTCAAAGGGAACAAAGATCTGAGTATGTGGCAAGCACAATTCGACGTATTTTGGACTTTCTCAACATGTAATCACCGCTCCTCGTGGAACTCGTCCCTACAAGGGGGGGTAATGTCACGGACATAAGATTTATTCTAGTAAATTATCTAAGTAATAATAGACCAATAGAAGTAGGTAAAATAAGTTGATTTGATAATATGTGATAGAGTAGCTTCCTAGAAGCTTCATAGATGCAAAATCACCTTTATACATGTCTATAGGTGATTGGTAGGTTAGAAACTTGGTCAACAAGGTAGCCACATGGCGCACATGTTGGTAGCTTGTAGAACAAGCTAGCCATGTGTCACACATTTTGGTAGCTTGTAGAACAAGCCAAGTACGTGGCGCACATGTGAGAAACTTATCGTGCAAGTTTGACACGTGTCTTACAAATTAGACACGTGTATGAGGTCCTATAGAATACCACTGTCGTGTAGTAATACGACCGCTAGGTGAAAGAGGGGAAGAGTGATTATATTATAAAAGAGCTCTAATGAAAATGTTAGAGAAAATTATCTTAGAAAAATAGATAATAGACAAGGAGGTAGTAAAAATTAAAAGGTGCTAATGCTGCCTTTTATAAAAAAGAATTCTACTTACTTTGTATAGCCATAAATATGGTAAAACAAAGTAGATTAGAAAGATAATTGGTATAGGCATGTTTAGGAAGGAGTTAAGAGTAGGTTTTAGAGAAATTTACCTCAAAATTACAAGAGTTGAAACCCGGAGAAGGCCGGTTAAGAACCTGGGTCGAAACCAGACCCCAGGGCACAAAACCGCATGCCGACGGCAAATAGAGAAGTTTTTTTGCAGATCGGAGATTATATTTAGAGAGTGAACTTGAAGAGGTTTGTATAGGAGTTAGTTTTGAGTGATTTGGATAGAAAACGACTTTGTAATAGCTTTGCAAAGTCAGGGTTTATTTTGGCTACTTGAGATTTTGTGAAATAAAATAGGGTTGATGGTTTAGGCAATTCCAGAAGCTTTGTAGCAGATTTATGGCTAAAAATTTGTCCATTTTTGGGTATTGTTGTTGTTAATGTGTGCTGTTAATTTGAACTGAATCTAACGATTTAATTTTACGTAATTGAGGTTTAAGTGGGTCAAGGTCTCGGAATTTAAGTTTTGAGGGTCAGTTAAGGTTTTTAAGATCTTGAGCAATCTGCTAGTTGGATTGGAGTAATTTTTGTTTGTATAGATAGTAGGCTTGTTTTCCTATATACATGAGTGATTTGAGACTGATTGAATGGTGAAGAAGGGAGAAATCAGCATTGGAAGATCAGCATCAAGGTTGGAGAAGGAGGCCAACCAACACCCGAGAAGGTTTTGGGGTTTTTCTTCTATTTGGTAAGTTTGATTTCCTTCAAATTTGTTGTGCTTGTTTTCGACTAAGAGATTGAAGGGTATACAAAGTTTTAAGTAAGATCAGCGGTCTAATCAATAGATATTGAGGTTCTAATTTTCCCTAGGGTTGATTTGAATTGATTTAGACTTTGGTTTAGGATTTGGTTTAGGATTTAGGGTTTATTTAGGGTTTGGTTTAGGATTTAGGATTTGTTTAGGGTTTTTTTAGGGTTTGATTTAGGATTTATTTAGGGTTTAATTTTGGATTTAGGATTTGTTTAGGGTTTGTCTAGGATTTGGTTTAGGGTTTAGGGTTTTGATTAGGATTTGATCAGGGTTTGATTTAGGATTTGATTTAGGGTTTGACTAGGATTTGACCAGGGTTTGACTTAGGATTTGACTTAGGATTTGACTTAGGTTTTGAATAGGGTTTGACCAGGGTTTGATTTAAGGTTTGATTTAGGTTTTGACTGGGATTTGACCTAGGGTTTGAATAAGATACGACTTAGGGTTTTAAGATTCTATTTTTAGTATTTTCTAAATTTAGTATTTTATATGTTATTTTCTATTATGATTAATGTATGATTCATTTATTCTTCTTTTGTAATTGCTTTAAGATTGAATCAAGGTTTGATTAATATTGTTAAGATTTAATAGAAGTTGTGTAGGATTCTATTAGAGTTGTTAGGATCTTGTTGTTGTGTATTTCCTTTTTGTCTTCCATAGCCAGGTGCCCGGAGCATTCTCAAGCAGAATAGCACGTATTACGACATAATTTGGTGAACCCGACGTGAAAAGCTTGAGGTGGAAGATTATTGGAAATTTTTTGGATTTATTTGACTTATGGAGAAGGAAGGCAAGAGAGTTGAAGGAGGAATTATGGATGGTGCATCAATTGGAGCTTCTAGTGGAGTTGCAAGTGGAGGTAGCAAAGGAGGGCAAGGTATGTATTTTGATCCTAACTCTGCAAGCATGTTTGAAGCATTTGCTCTATTCATGCAACAACAACAGGTGAAAGATCGCAAGGAAGGAATGGCAAATAAGGCATTACAGGCAGTTGTGGACAAGATTGACCAATTTGAAGGGAAGAATATTACAAAATATTTAAGATGTTATGTTAAAGAAATGGAATTGAAGCTTGTTTCTGAGAAGGAGATGGTTCAATTATTTGAACTGGCTACTATACCGGAGATAAGAAGTCATGTGAAGTCCATTATAGGACAATCTGGAGATTCATGGGAAAGGTTTTCTCAAGCATTAAAGGATGAATATTTTTTTGAAGACAGTGATCGGGTTACAAAAAGGACATTTTTTGAATGGATTGAAAGGCCTAAGAAGGATCTTCAAGCGATAGAATTATTAAGGGAGTTTGAAAGGCAATATTCCCATCTATCAAAGAAAGAAAAGCTATTACTAGATCTAAGCAAAGTAGAGCTTTTTCTACAAGTGGCTGATAGAGAGCTACAGGAGAAGTTGGAAATATTACTTGAAGATAAAGAAGAAGAAGAAGGACTGACATCAAATTGGAAGGAAGTGGAAGAAGCAATCGGAGTACTTGCAAAAAGAGAAAGGAGAAAAGATAGGGTAGATATTCAAAGACCATTGCAAGCTTCTAAGGTAAAATTACCTACAAACCATCCTATACCTATGATTCAACCTTCAATGGCAACATCAAAGAAAGAAGAAATGGACATTGATGAAATCATACGAGGGATGAGAGATTTGCAAATAAAATTTGTAAAACTTGAAGAAAAGGGCCAATCATCAAAGGTATCAACAAGACAAAAATTTGGACAAATGGATGGTATAATACATAGGTGCATGTGGTGTGATAGCGTGGATCATTCAAGAAGGGAGTGTGAAGATTTTACAGAGGCACTACGCAAAGGAGTTGTTTTTTTCAAAGATGGTATGATACATTTAAAGGAAAGTGGAGAAAAATTGGAGACAAACTTTGGTAAAGGAGGAATGAAGGCACTTGCAAGAGAATCATTCAAAATCTCAAGCAATGAAGCATCAACATATTGAATAGAAGCAAATCGAGGCAAGTGCTTAAGCATAAATCTTGAACTTCCAAGAGAATCTAGTTCTTTGTGGACAAGTGCAATGAGTTATGTTGAAAGAAGAAATTTTACCAAAAATGATTTAAAACGTGTTGGAAATGACATTCGACAAATTACTAGATGGAATGATCCTGTAGATGGATTATCGGTACATGCTCATATTGCAAGGAATCAACATGATGCATTAATAGAAGAAAAAAGAAG
Organism: Physcomitrellopsis africana; assembly: GCA_036785485.1. Lineage (NCBI taxonomy): Eukaryota > Viridiplantae > Streptophyta > Bryopsida > Funariales > Funariaceae > Physcomitrellopsis > Physcomitrellopsis africana. The sequence goes on along the minus strand of JAWRVF010001833.1, from coordinate 7,910 downwards.
AAGAGATGAAAATAATGAAGGGCCATCAAAAAAGATTACAAGAGGAGAATAAGCACGACAACACAAAAATCCTATATATGATGAGACAATAGAGAATGTTCCTACAAAGGAAAGAGATTTTGTAAAAGAGAAGGGAAAGGCCCCTACTTATAAATTACAATCAGATATTGAAGCTGCTACCGATTTGAAAAGGATATTAGAGGAGCGGATTTTAAATGGAAAGGTTGAGTTTACAATTGGTGAGATTTTAGGAATTGCAAAAAGAGAATTTCATGAAGTTATTATTGATACAATAAAAAGAAAAAGACAATCTATTGGTGATATTATAACATCAAATATACAAGGTACAAAAGCAATGGGAAGCGATGAAGAGGAAGAAATTGAAATGCAATTGGTTGGAGATGTTTCATGAGTCAAATTTGCAGATAAAGAAGGTAGTACTCAAGCTTCTAGTCATTATTCTCGAAGTCTTTGGGCAAGAGCTACAACGGAAACTTTAGTAAAATTAGGAGAATTAGAAGAGCCGATTGTAGCACTAATTGATCATGGTTCTGAGATCAACTTGATATCAAAGGAATTATATAGAAAGGAAAAATGGCCAATTGATACTAAACATGGATGGATGATAAGATCAGCAAATAATTCAAAGGGAGAATTGTATGGAGCTTGTCCAAATATAAAGGTGATGATAGGAGATGTCATTCATGAACAACATTTTTTTGTACAAGATATGTCTACATATCCAATTATATTGGGACAACCATTTATTACTACCACAAGAATGGAAACAAAGGTTATGGATGATGGTTCAGCCTATGCAAGAATAAGAAGCCAAGATAGAATGAAAGCAGTTCAATTTTTAATCGTTTGTGCTGATCATGAAAGAAATCGTGATAAGTTGAGAGAAAAGCCATTATCAAATGAGAACTTTGAAGAGCTTGAGGGTTTTTACCGCACACCATTGTAAAGCGGGATTGCAATGGGTTAAAGGAAGACATGTTCCCGCTGAATTTAACAAAGATGGCATTATCTACTAGACTTGTTGGATTGAAACAAGATGGTGTATTATCTTTTAAAACTATTGAAGGGATGAAAAGAATAGATAAACGTTATGTTAAAAATATGGAAAAAACTTTGAAAGAAAATGGAGAATTGGTTGAAGATGAATTTATATCAGGAACATTTGAAAAAATTGGATTTGCGGATACTATGGGAGAATTAAATTATTTATTACAATATGGATTACAAAAAAGTAATAAAATTATTAATATATGTTTTAAAGAATTTTATGATGAAATTCAAAACTTTATCAAAAATTTAAGTCGCCAAGAGGTATGTGTTGAAACCAAGTATAAATCAGTGGCAAAAAATGTTAAACCAGAGGCTTTGCCACTACCATCAGATTGTGAAGAAAAGGCGAGAAGATCATCTTTGAAATTAATGAATGATCGATAGTAATTGATCTTTCTTATGGTCATCTATAATGGCATTGCCTATTCACAAGCCTTTACACATAGATTGCATATAGCTTTATTTCCATTGGTATATCTATCCACCATGTCATGGTGTATCTTCTTATTTGGTATCTCATCTTGGTTGACTTTTTTAAAGTTTTGTTTTGACAAGTTGGAATGTTTATCTCAAACAACCTCCATAATTTGAAATGACTAGTATAAGGATGCAACGCCATCTATTTCCACATCGCTTTTATATTTCCAATTATTATTCTTCTATTCTTAATTTAATACCAAATGATTTAGACATAGAAGTATTTGGATCCACTTGTAGAACATATACAACAATAAATTTTCTAACAACATTTTTAGTGATTGATTCATCTCTAAATTAATCACTTCCTTGAGGGTTATTGTGAGCAATAAATTTGGTATCAATGTATGGTCTTTTTATTGTCCATTATATAATCCAAGGATTTTTAGACTAACACTATCACCTCTATTCATTATTTGATCATTTTGATAATTTAATTTTAGATTATTTCAATCAATTTCTTTTGGCTTTCAAATTTGTGCTAATTAGATTGTCATAGTGATATTTATTGATGTTTTGCCACCCTTACAAATTTTTTTATATCCATACTATCTTAGTTCTTTTCTTGTCCATGTTGTAATTGAAAAGGGTGAATTTGTTGATTAAACTTTGAACTTTTGAGTGAGGTGTTATTCCAATATTATTTGATTTGCAACTATATGTATGATTATGAATCCAATTTCTATTTGATTGTAGTAAGAATTTGATAGTCTTTAATTCTATATTCTATATTTAAATAGAAATAATATCTTATAAGAAAATAATTATAATATATTTAAATAGGATAGTTGTTAAGTGTATCAAAATTTGTGATTTGAATCTCAAAGTCCATATTTATATCAAAGCATAGAGCACATGTTTATAAATACTATTGTTATCCAAACAAATCCCAAAGATATTGTCTAATTTAGTTGCCACTTGGAAGCCACCGATAAAACTCACAAAAACATCTTATAAGTGTGATCCATGTTGGAACTTTAAAAACTTGCATTTTTTCTATTGAATCCAAATTCTACACATCTTGGAATTGAAGTTGGAATTTCAAGCTTGAAAGGTACATATTCCAATTGATATTCTATATAGCAATTACAATAATATCTTTTAATAAAAGTCTTTAATGTTTGAGTTCATATAGAAAAAGCATTTGCTATCAGTTCTTTTTTCCCATCTCAACCTTCTCTATGTGCCACATTTTCAAATCCAATCAATTAGAATGCAAATTCATTAAATTGCTGTCTCCTTTCAATAAAGCACACAATCACTATGTATTTTGTCAAACTTTTTGCTTCTTCTCTACCCAATCTATTGTTGACTTCAAAAAGACAACATTGAATCAAAACCAAAAATCGAACATAATTATGTACAACTTGACAATAGCTCCTCATCAAATATGACTACTTAACTGTGCATTGCTTTTGCTTTTGAACTATCTTGTCCAATAAAAAAAAATATAATTTTTGATAAAATAATTAATAGATTATATATAAGACTAAATAATACTATCAAAAAAACACAACTTTTAGAAGTGATTGCAACTAATTAAGCATCGAAAATCATCTTTTTTAAAATCTAATTTTCTTTAAGTCTTAAATTATTTAGATTTTTGTGTTTTGTAGTAAACAACCTAGAGATAATTTATTCAACCAATGAAGATTTTTTCCTTAGGAAGTTATTGATTTAATAAATTCAAAAAATATAATATACATATATATATGTATATATACATATATATATATATATATATATATATATATATATACACACACATATGTCTTGAATATAATTAGAAGCTAAGATATTTATAAGATAAGCCAATATTTGTAGCTTATGCTTTGTTATTAAATATTTCAACTAAAAAGGTTAATAGAGATTTACATGTTCAAAACACAAACTTTGAAAATATGTCAAATATATATATATATATATATATAAAATAATAATCATGTATTTAAACTACAAAATAAAATATGATTGTTTCTACAATTCAATGATCACATAATTGCCTTCATTACCAAAATTCATCATTAGGAATTTAAGAATTTACAATTAGATATTCAATATATTCCCATATTAAAAATCACACCATATAATTGTATTTTTTTATAACCTCAAGTAATCACTTAAATTGTGGTATGAAGATATAACCATTTTTCTTGTCAATAATGATTTTTTTCCTTTATGTTCCAATCTTTGCATTCTACGACATACAAATTGTAATATACTTTTGTTTCAGGTTAATAACATAATTATTATTTCTACTACTATTGCTAATATCAATCAAATGCAAGACTTATTAATATATAAATATTAGATTTGAGATATATGTGAGTTACAAAATTACTTGGACATACACATTCAATAAAATTGGATATCTCACATGTTGATAATAGATGAATCCAAACACACAACCTAGATTTTCAAGAAGTTTCATGTGGAAAATATTCTATATGTATCATTATTAGCAACTTCCATTACTCTTGTACCTATTAGTTCTACTCAAGTAATAATAAAAGAATATTATTTCTATCAAGTAATGCATGGCTCCTAGATGTGGCTTTCTATAGTACAAACACACCATTCAAGTAGAATAAGACTCCAGTAGTTTAAAAAACTCAAATAAAAGAGGTTCATTTTTTATCATAAGCAAGAAGCTATAATAAGGTATAAAAAAAAGACCAAAAGATTCAAGCTATGCTACAAGGATTGCAATGTTGAGACTAAGTATTTCCTCAATCGTAACTCTTATATATATTAAGTATAAGGAAGTTCCTTTAAGAGTTTTTTTGATGCTTGGAAGTAAAACAAGCCTAAGATTCTTCTTTGGTAGCTTTTTAAAGTAACCAAGCTTCCAAGAACCTTCTACAATCATCTAAGATCTTTTAGAACCTTCTAAGATCTTTAAAAACCTTCTTAGAATATATTAGGACCAACTAGGATCTTTTCAAAATCATTGAAAATTTTCTAGAATCTTCTTTTATTATATATCAATGACATCATCTTACCTTTTAGCTTTGAATTCTATAAAGAGGGATAGAATCAAAGATGATCAAAGAAAAAAAAATCTAAAGATGTATTACATGGCATCTATTACACATTTAAGTTGTCTTTTGTAAGTCAAAAGATTCATTGGTCCTTGCAACTAATGATAGTGACTATCCCCTTCTACCATAGACTAAACTTGAATTTTATTGTCTTTGTTGCAAAAATGTCTTTCAAATATTATTTCAAGTTATCTTTCCTAGATAAATTCTACTTCAATGATGATTGTTACAAAGCAATTATTAAATATTCTTCAATATTTTTTTGGTTTATGCAATCCTTCATCTGCAGGTCAACAGGATAAAACATTCAGTTGAAATGGCTCAATTAGTATGATATTGTCCTCTTAAATATCCATAACTAACTAAGCAAGCAAAATCAAAGAAGTGTCACAATGTTAAGGTGGAACATTTTTTGTATCATGGTTTGGCTATCATATGAAAATAAAAAATATATATAATAATTTATTATATAATTAAATAAAAATCATATTAATAGATTTTAATTGATTATAAAATATAATTAGATTATTTTAAAAAGAATGTGTTTAAAAGGGCTACTATCAAAGATTGTACAATCTCATTTTTTTTTAATGATAATGAATTTTGAGGCTAAATTTATATTGATAATGACTTTTATATATTTTGAGTCACTTTTATTAGATATTGGTGATTCTTAAAATCTTATTTTATTTCTATTATTTGGTGTTTAAGGCACACACTATATAAATCTTATTAAAAAAAAGATAAGATAAATTTTTTTGATACCAAAATAAATAATTAAGCCATTCATATGGATGAATGGAGATGGATGATAGAAATCTCTAAATTCCAATTGGGCAAAAGTCATTCCAATGAGCTTCAAAGAGGTTTTTTGAAGAGTTTTTAGAAATTAGAGTTTTTTTTTTTTTTTTTTTTTTTTTCTTAATTTAAGATATTTAAATATCAAAGATTTGGATCAAAAAATTTAGATTTTTGATTATAAATTTGGTACAAAAATTGAATGATTTGGAGTTTATATAAAAATGATATAGGTGCTATAAGTTAAGATATTGATTTTGTACCTATGTCAAGGACATGAATCATAAAAGAATAAAATATCAATATATTTTAATATCACTCAAAAGAATAAAAAATCATTCAAAGATAAAATAATATTAAAATTAGAATGGCTATTATCAAAAATAAGAAGACTAGAGATTCTTAAAAAAAGACTAAAAATAAGAAAGGTATTGATAAAAGTGAAAAAGACTTCACTCTTATTTTTATATATACTATCTACCTAAGAGCTATGTGGCAGCATTCTATAGGATTTCTAATACGTATCCAATTTGCAAGATACATGTCAAACTTGCCAGACAAGTTTCTTACATGTGTACCTCGTGCTTAGCTTGTTCTACAAGCTATCAACATGTGCGACACGTGGCCAGCTTGTTGGCCAAGTTTTTAATCTACCAATCACCTATAGATATATATAAAGGTGAATTTATATCTATGAAGCTTCTAAAAAGCTTTTCTATAAGATATTATCAAATTAATCTACTTTTATCTATTTCTACTTATCTACATTAATAAAATAATTATTGGAATAAATCTTATATTTGTGATATTATCCCTTTTTTTAGGGACGAGTTCCATAAGAAGAGGTGATTACATATTGAAGAAGTCTAACATGCATTCAATTGTGCTTGTCACATACTTTGATCTTTGTTCCCTTTGAAGATAGTTGATAGGTCTTCTTAGCCATCAATAGTGTCTCATATCAATTCAAAAGGACCACCTTCTTATATGATCATTGTTGAGGCCTTCATAACTTCTTTTAAAGAAAATATTTAGAATACCATTAGGAATAGTTCATATCTCTAAAAGAATCAGTAAACAATGGGAGTCTCTTCTAAGGACTTGATACCAAACATGTTATATCTTGTCATCAATCCAAAGAAGAACATGTCATTTTTGAGGATCTTCATTTCTATTCCGTCATTTTGAAGGTTGTGATAGTCGTAATATCTCGTCCAATAAGTCAGCAAACAATGGCTTTTGTACTGAATTCATTGATTATTGATTCTCCATCTCTTTGGCATAAATTTTTTTAAAAAAATAGCAAACAACAATACAAGATAGAATGAAACCTCTATTGAATCTGCTTTGCTTTATAGCAAAGATTTTCTTAACTCTTCATTTTGATTTTGATGGATATTGTCAATAAAACATATTGGCTTTTGTTGATACATTTACTAGATTTTTGGATGGCTCCCATATGCATTCATTAATATTGTATCCGTACTAATGTATAAGATATTTCAGCTGATTTCAATGTTGTTTTAAATCTAAGACCTCTTCCACCTCAAATTCTTCATTATTGTCCACTTCTATAAGAAGTGGTGGCATTTATCTTTTTCCTTATATATCTACTGTCTTATATAGCTCAAGTAATGATACATAGAATACATGATGGACCTTCATAGATTTTGGTATGTGTAATCAATAAGCAATTGAATTAATCTGTTCACAAATCAAAAATGGTCCAAGACTACGATAATCCAACTTGTCACAAGGATGACTAATCTTGATATTACAACAAAATAATCATACCTTATTGTCCACATAGAATTTAGGTTGTTCTTTATGATTAATATTTGTATTCATCTTTTATCATTCTTAAGCTTCTTTTAATTGTACCTTCATTATTGTATGTAGCTTTGACAATCAATTTGTCAAATCTTCTACCATAAGATTATCAATTTTTAAAAAGTCAAAAATATTAAGTCATGGATGATAACCATAATTGATAAAAAATGGAATTTATTGAGTAGAAAAATATTTTTAATTATTATAAGCAAACTTTGCCAATGGCAAAAGAATTGTCTAATCATCTTGATGATAGTTGATGGTATATTCCAAATATTGCTCCAAAACTTGATTTATTCATTTTGTTTGTCCATCAATTTCAGGATAGAAAGCTGAAGATAGTTTTATATCCACCTTCAATATATTAAAAAAGATCCTCCAAAATCTTGATACAAATTGTGTCCCTCTATCTGATACAATATCCTTTGATAATCCATAATAGTAATAGATATTATCAAGGAAGACTTTGGCTATTTTTTTACTTGTGATAGATTTTGTATACGGTAAAAAATAGGCCATCTTGGTGAAATGGTCTATAATCACAAATATAAAGTCATATGAATTTAAATTTAAAAGATCTATGAAAAAATCTATAAAAACAAAAGACCAAAGTTATTCTGGTACAAATAATGGTTGGAGATATCTATAAGGTCAATGACACAGAGTTTTTGATCTTGAACAAATGTTGCACGG